>VYXC01004086.1:0-15218 GCA_013397175.1 Platysteira castanea | reverse complement strand
CAGCAAAGGCTCAGAGCAGCAAAATGCACAGCAGGGGCGGGGCAGTGACAGCCTGGTTCCCAGCGGGGCCGGGAAAGGCGGGCTTGGGATCCCGGGGTTTTTCCCTTGAGGCACCAGAGCAGATGGTGAAAAAGTCCTTCTTCTAGTGAGGCAGGGTGTTAAATAGGGTCCCAGTGTTATGAATGATTTTGGCTTTCTTAGGCCAGTAATGTAATGTAAAGTTATTAAGTTATTAAAAGCATTTGAATGTACAGGAAGCAAGATGCGGGTTTCTTATTTTCAGATGATAATGAAACAACAGAGACTCCTTGAGTTGACAAGAAGTTCCAAAAGCATCCCAAGCTGATGCCCAGGACAATTAGCCAACAATGGGAATGTTCCTCACTGCAGGTTGGTTCAATCAAAAGTCAATCAGAAGGCTGAAAAGGAGTCAATGAGCGTCTTCGGGAGCAAGCATCTGGATTGATGGATTTCAATATCCCTCCGTGGAGATAAAGGGACTGCATTTTGGGAGGGGAGAGGCTTTTCTCGGGGGGCCAGGCATGCGGGAGGGGGTTTGGTGCTGCATGGTGGTTTTATTTCTTGGGGGATTCTCCATCTCCAGCTGTTGTTTTTAATAATCAAGTTAATATTTTTTTATAAAAAGGTTTCTGACTTCGTTTATAACACCAGTGCAACAGCCACTCCTGCAAACAGGGCTCCACTCATGGTAGAAGAGAGGCAGCAGAAGGCAGAACCCCACCGTGGTGATGAATTCTCCCCACATCAACCGCAGCTTCTCTCCCCTCTGAATGCTGAGAGAACAAGAGACAACTAGGGGCTGCCCAACCCTGTTTTCCTAGTCTGAATCTCGCAGCATCTCTGCCTTCTGAGAAACCCCCAGGTAAAAGATAGAGAGTAGCCAGCTGCACCCTTCCCCTGAGCTGTGACTTCTTTTGTCTCTCTTAAGTATTCAGTCGTTATTTTCTCCTAGCAATACATAAGGGGGAAAATTCCTTAAGAGAAAAAAAAAACCAAAAGGAGAACTCCTAAAACCCCAACAACATGCTAGTGGAAATTAGTTCGTATTCCACCTAAGTTTCATTAAAAATAAATGTGTAATGAAAATTATGAAAAAGATCAGTAGAAAGCATTTTCAGGATTGACACCTTCCATTTCTTCAGTATGGTGAGTGGATGTTGATTTTGGCATTTGTCCAGCTTTATTACTAAGTGTCAGAGATGGCTTCCCCTTTGAGGATCAGATCCATACATGCCATAAGGAGCTGGTCATCTCAAGGTCATAAAGTTCCTGGGACATCTTTCTGCTAGAGATGACTAATACAAGGTTAAGCCAACAAAACAGATCTTCAGCAGGATTTAGGTGCTCATTATGGAGGTGTTTTTCTGGTGTTAAGGAGAACTAATGTTCATGTTCTTCTGAATGCACATCTGTGCAAGGTTACTGTTAGAAATATGGAAGCATTATGGTCCCCCATCTGTGATTCAGCTAATTAATTTGGCTAGTTAAATAATTTTTATCTCTTGAGTTGTATATTCTGAGAGATCTTCACAAGGTGTTTTCAGTAAGTGATCTGAATATTTTTGTCCTAATACTAGTGAGTCAAGAGCTAAGAGAAGGCAGAGGGACACTTTTGCTAAGGGTGAGCAGTAGGATGAGAGACAATGGGCACAGTTTGGAACTCGAAGCATTCCACTTAGAAACAGTAAAATATTTTTATGAATTTTTTTTCCCTAACCCTGTCAGTAAATTTTCATCCTTTGAGATGTTCACAGAATTCAACTAGACAGATACTGTTATAAACGCAATTAGTAAGATTGGCCTTCGTAATGGTTAATGAGAGTTTTATGAAAATGAGTTTATTGTTGATGAGTTTGTTAAAATTACCATTAAATGAAATCGGTTGGTTGTAAAATTCTAGAAATAGATGATGTAATTCCCTCCTAAAAAAAGGAGTGTGGGTGTTAACCTTCTTAACATAAGGGCATAAACGGGAAACCCCCATTGCACAAAATGATGAGCCTGGAGACAACGAGCCAATGAAAACACTGCAGGAGGGCGGAGTTAGGGTGGAGCTACCCCTGAGTATAAAAATTGTATCCCTTAGCCAAAGGGTCTGGCTCTGGCTGCACCCTCTCTACTGTCAGGGCCCCAGCACTGTATCCCTCTCCCTTGATTGGATAATCATTATTTGTCCCCTACTGTCAGTTAATAAACAGTTAAAACTTCAAAGAGAGTAAGTCCTTTCTGACAGATACCTAAGCAAGCAGATCTGATTAGACTTGCTTTGAGCTGAGTTGGGTTCTAGATGACGTCCAGAGGTCCCTTCTATGCCAAGCTAACTCAGTTTATAATTCTGTAATTCACTGAAAGTACAGAGAGATGGTCTGATTTGTGACACACATGGATATAAGTGGCTCTTGAGGTGAAGTGTTAAGTTCTTTACTGTATAGCTCCAAAAGAGCTATTTGAGGGAGTTGAAGGAATTAAAGGGTGTAAGATGCATGTGGGATCATCAAACTGGATTGCAGAGTAATTTTCCTTTTTTAAAAAAAGCCACAAAAGTTGTGTAAGTCAGAAAGATTAATAGAAGTCACCACAATCCTAAGGAGGTATCTGTGAGGGTCCCCCTGGGGGGGATGGGCCTTGGGAGTGGAAGCATGGTCAGGTTACATGGGGTTTCCAACTCCCTGATGCTATTGTGTCTAAATCCTGTTCCTCATTGGTCTTTTCAAATGTAACTCCACCCAGAGAATCCTGTACTTAAGTGGGTGTTCACATGATTCTGGGCAGTGGTTGTAGTAAGTCTGTGCCAGGCCCAGCCATGAGGCTGTAAGAAAATAAAGAGCATTTATGAACATCTATCAAGATTATTGTTACTGATTCTTTCTATGGACAAAGCTGCCTTCAGGGAAGGTTGCAGGCTATCCTCACTGCAACAGATGTGCAAATAAATCCTGGAGCAGCAGTTTCCATACTTTTCCTGCATGGGCCATAATGGATGGTGCAGAAGGAGATATGGTTTATGTTGTGTGTTGTTGGACATGGAGGGAGGCAGAGATGATGCCTAAGAGGACCCACTTATTTGAAGTGCTGATTATGGATCCAATGTTCTTGCAGACCACAGCTGGATCAGCAGTAGTAGAAAACCTCCTTTTGTTTCCACTGAAAGAAGAAGCAGCTCCTGAAAGTGAACCACCTAAAGCCCGATAAATAAAAAGAAGGAAAGCACTTTGAACACGTCAACAAAAAATGAGTGGGCAGCAATCTAGAAAAAATTAGTTCACTTTATGTGCTCAACATAATTGCAGTGATATTTAATTACTGTCATTAGGGCTTGGAAAATCTGAAGGCAAGTACATTTAAATTCCCAGTAAGTGAACATTTTTATTTATGTTGAAAAGGGTTGTCCTGCTTTTCTCTTGATTGTGCTGGCAGAAGGCAGGTGACATAAACAAGGGGGCTGCCTCCTTCTATCACAGCAAGGACTTCATTTTCTTAGAGCCTTAGTTGTAGGCTTCTTAATTTTTGTGTCAGAATAAATTTCATTCCACTTGATTTAGGTTATGACTACAGAAGAATTGTGAGTGGAGTAATGTGAGAGAAATCTGATACTCCAAGTTTAGGCAGCCTGTCTGAAGGTGTTGCAGTGGGCCCAACACAATTCATAAGCGGCCTTTTCAGCCTGGGTGAACAAAAAAGTGAAATCTGGCAGAAAATACCAAGATCCTTTTGTCTTTTCTTAGTAATTTATTAACACATAATAGAATTTACCCTTGTAACTAGAATAAATGCACTTGGGAACCAAAATGTTGTTTGGACTCTAGTTTTTCCAAGCACAGAACCTAGCATTAATCATTGGGATAGAGAGATAGCTTTCTTTCTGTAGGTTAAGACTAAGAAGAGACAAAGGGACATATTTATTGGTTGACCTCTGGACCTCGTACAAAATATGGGGAGAACACTGATGAATCTCCAAAGCCTGCTGACACAGTAAAGTACTTGGTATTCTATGAAAAAACTGCCATGTATTCCCTAAATAGTTCATTTTGTTTTCTAAAGTTCTGAAAAACTTGCTTTATTGAAATGCTTGTTGTTGCATCGATTTTTCTAAAATACATCTTGTTATCTTTCCTTTGGTAATTGGTGACTGGTAATGACTTTGGCAATTTAACGCATTCTTGCAGACTCTTTTCCCATTCCCCTAGATAACTGAAGTCAAGAGAGAGGGCCTGTCTGTCAATCTCTGATGCCTGTCAACTTGGTTGATTGACAGGTTTTTGTCCCACAATAGAGACCATTTCTGCAGCCCCCACTCTGTTATTTTCTTCTTTTTTAATACTTGTGGGGGATGGTGTTTGCCTTATAATCTGTATTTAAAATCCAACTTGGAATGAGGCCAGCTCCTAAGAAATTATCACAAAGTCTTCTTAGCTTTGCATCAAGAAAATTCTCTGGAGAGTTTCATAAGCTGTGATTCCACCTTTCAAAATTACCTTTGCTCAAAAACTAAGCTTCGTTGTTCTTCCTGAATCCCCTTCAAAATCCAACAAAGAGAGTATGAGGTCTGACTAATATGTTTTGATATAGGAAAAGTAATTTGTTTGTGCTTTACTTTATTTGGGAAGTTCTTTCTTGTGGAATAATTGTCACAGAAATTTTTGTGTGTAAGAAACATAGGTAAAATATGTGAGCCTGGGAGCAGAGAAGGGGAGGGATATTTGCTTTATGAGGAGTAACTCTGAAACAGAAAACAAAAAAAACTTCTAAAAGGAAAGTAATGTCATTGTTCATCCCCCAAATCATGCATTCTTACAAGCATTCTAGTCACCTTGGCATTAATTCACTTAACTGTGAATTAGCCTTGTGCATTAGGACTGAGTTGTACTTAAAATTTAAGACTTTTTTTGATGGAAGAAGAAAGTGTGAGAACTGCTTTATCTATTAATTATGTTAGATTTTGTGAAAAAAATGCATTTTATTCAAAAGCTAAAATTCTTTTTATTTTAAAAATGAAAACCAATTCGATGTGAGTATAAAATCAGTTGTTGCTACCATGATTTGTGAAAATCAGTAAAGATTCTGTGTCAGTTATCTGGCTGTAGAATCAACAGTAGTGATGTCATTCCACTTGGTGTAATTTGAATAGGACAAAAGGAAACCAGGGTTGAAGAATTGCCATATTGAAATCTGAAGTACCTCAAAGGCAATACACTTACAAAGAAATAACCCTATAATGGCAATGTTTAATCACAATATTAAATGCACCTGTTGACTCTTACAGATATTCTCCTGGTCCCGGTACTCATGCAACCAGGGTCTGAACAGTGTGCTGAGCAAATGCCAGTGTGTGTTTTGGGATTGTTCACTTATTTCACATTCATTGTTTAGAGGTTCAGGATTCTGTTATAGACATAAAGGAGGCTGCTGTAAGATTTGAATGCTTTTTGTGGGGAAAGGGCTGTTTGGTTTGTTGATGGTTCTTTTTTTCCACTCAAAAGAATATGTTCAAGAAAACTTCTCCTCTGGTAACCCTGTGTTCATAACAATTGAATTCATAACAATTGAGTTTGAACATAAAGAATAAACAATAGCTAAATTTGGGGTTATTGTTTCCTCTAGTAACAAGTAGAAGAAACTAATTGGTTTCCAGATAGAGTCCAGTAAGCTGGCGGGGAAATTGAAATAGATTGAAATACAGCGAGCATGTGGATGTGTGTATGAATATCCAGTTCTGTTACACAATATGGGCCTTGTGATCTTGAATCCCATTCTTGCTGTATAAATAGCAGTACCTTCACTTTTTAAAACATGTAGAGCACTCAGTATTTCAAGAGAAATAGTCCTGTATATTCTTAGTTAAATTTCTCAGGTGATGCCTCTGCTGCAGCATGTACTAACCTGTTACTTTTTGGCCATGTGAACTGATGATGACAAGGGGCCCACAGTGTTGGAGAAAAAAGAAATGACAGATGCAGCTGACATGCTAGGAGATATTTACTTGGGGAAGGCAGGGAAGAGGGAAGCAAATATGGGAAAGTGTGTGTGTCTTGGACTTTTTCTGAAATCTTTAGTGCAGGGATGACTATATAATATATTCTCCATGCATCAAAAAGAGAAAAATAAAAAATACTCCAGCATTATAGAAAGTGTTTGAGTGATATATCCTATGCCTCTTGGGTCTATCTAGCTGGTTGTGTTTGGATCTTGCTAGCCTATTATTCCAAAGACTAGTTCAGGATAAAAATGAACTCATTCCCTGGAGTACTTTCTGCATAAAGTGGCCACATCCTCTACATCAGGGAATACAGATAGCATGTAGGAATGACAATTTTTAAGGAACCAAGAAAAACCACATCTCCACTGCCATTTTCTTTTCAGGGGAATTCTTTCCTGTCCCTGCAGAACAGTTCATTCAACTTGCCAAATGTATGGTTAAGGGAATGTTGTAATTCAGAATAGGGGGCAGTAAGGTCACAGCACTGCTTGAAAATTTTTTTCTACTACTGCTGGAGTACATAGTGTTAAAGTGATTCAGAATGACTACATGTTTGCTTTTGATTCAGAACTTACCTTTCATCCTGTGATAAGCTGGTGTAGCTAGAACCCTTGCTATTGCAGGAGACTTGGTGGTAGAGAAGGTGTAGAAATTGTGATCATCCAGTTAAAGAAGACCATTCTGAAATGTGAGTGGTATTTTTGAAATACCTTCTAAACCACAGTATGCATTTAAAATAGATCCCACTGTACAAAGAATGGCAAAAAATCCAATTTATGCTTTCCCATTTGAACACAGAGGAGAAGCTTATAGACATACACAGAAACACCCATCGCGGATTTCTTGCGATCATGGGAACCAGGAGGCAAGGTCTCATCTGTGCTGTCATGTTGCAGTCCAGTGCAGCTTCTGAAAACAGCTTTGGCCCATGGAAGAATCAGGGACACGATATTTCTTAGGTGCTCATTTGATCTTTATTTCTCCTCCAGCCAGCATGGCCAGCCACCAGGCACAGACTGAGCCCTCTGGGAAAACGCCCGCAGTTTCCTGGCCCGGGCAACACAAAATATCCAATAACAAACAGAACCCGAGAACACGTGACCTGAGAGCAGGGGTCCAAGGAACCCTGTGCCCCGCCATGCGTCCCCCCAGGCTCCCCTTTCCCCCTGGGGAAACTGAGATAGAGTGTTTTCAACTAAAGATGGTTATTTCTTTCCCTCCCCCCTTTTATCCTCCCATTGGCATTGGAATGGAATTTTGGGGAAAGGGGATTGCATAGGGACACCATGGAGTGGAAAATGGACTAGGAATAAATTGGGGATAATAGGATGGGGGCAAATTTGGTATAGGAAAAAAGGGAAAAGTAGGCTGAGGGTAGGGAGATTGTTGGCATGGATATTGTTTGGAATAGTTGCGAATTTTTGCAAATCTACTACCCTTGACTGGAATTCCACCCACCCCCGTCACGTTCGTAGCCTGTACCCCCTTCCTCCCCGTCATGAGATCAAATTCCACGACTTCCCCCTCCCCTACACTTTGAAAGTATTTGCTAGAATCATATTTTGCGATTGCAGTTTGATGGAGAAATACATCCTGTCCATTGTCATTTCGTGTTATAAAACCATAATTGTCTCGGACATTATACCATTTTACATATCCTAAAACCTTGGTTTCAAGCCCTTCTCCTCTCGTGGGTTTGCCTCTGTGTCGCGGCTGCCGGTTCTGCTTTTGTGCTGTTGTTGTCTCGTGCTCGGTCCGTGCCATGCCACGCCCTACAGGTGGCTGTGCTTTGGCGCCTGCCTGGGTCCAGCACGGCTCCGCTCCCCCATTCCTATGCCGCTTGTGCCACCGCCGCAGCCAGCCTGGCTGCTGCTCCCTAGAGCCAGTCCCGGCCCCGCTGCGCCATGGCTCCAGCGCACCGCCACTTCCGGGCGTGCCGGCGTTTTTTGACACCGCCCCACTTGCTCGGGGGGGTCTGCCCCACCGCAGTGCGTGGTTTTCTGTGGCGCTGTGCAGCGCGTGGGGTCGGGCAGGCACAGCTAAGCGTGTCCTGCACCAGCACCTCTGCTATAACCGTTTTGCCGCTGGCTTTCTCGCTGCCCGTTTTTCCTGCTGGATCTACCGGGGCCGTGCTCTCGCTCCGAGCCGCTGGGGAGGGGTAGCGAGAGAAGAGGTCAGCCCCGCAGAGCCATGGTCCCCTGAGGTCCCCAATAATCTTATTCCGCAATTTCCGCTCCTCTGCGGCGCGCGGCCCGTGGCACTGCTGCACCGCCCGTGGCTGCGCGGGACGGGGCCCCGGAGCCACTCCCCCACAATCCTGCGATGGCAGCGTGGCCTCACCGTCGCGGCGGCTATGTTCTGCCACAAAGGCGCCGGGACCATGCATGTGCTTCTGGAGGGCTTCATGAATTACAGCAGATGCACAGAGAGGTTCTATCACTAACGTATGTTCTGCTTGAGCCATTATCTCCTCCAGAATCTTGCTCCAAAAGTCTCTCATACCAACGCCAGGGAGGTTCACATCAAAAATCATGTCCCGAGACACATAAAAGAAGTTTTTAAACAGCCATTCAAAGAATTTTTCCAGATATCCTGGAGTAAGTTTAGCATTTTGCTGTGCCAGGATTTCTTTAACTTCAAGATAAAGTTCTTTTTGTGGTTTTGATAGCCACATATCCCACTGTCCTTCCATGGTCCAAGACAGAGCAGCCAAACCAGGTGAGCAAGAAGAAAGATTCAAGGAACTTTTACTCACTGATTCCTTGTGGATCTTCTCGAAATCTTTGCTGGTCTTCTCAAGCTGTGTCCAGAGGTTCAGGGATCGTTAAAATGCCCCACACTGGGCACCATTTGTTGCAGTCCGGTGCAGCTTCTGAAAACAGCTTTGGCCCATGGAAGAATCAGGGACACGATATTTCTTAGGTGCTCATTTGATCTTTATTTCTCCTCCAGCCAGCATGGCCAGCCACCAGGCACAGACTGAGCCCTCTGGGAAAACGCCCGCAGTTTCCCGGCCTGGGCAACACAAAATATCCACTAGCAAACAGAGCCCGAGAACACGTGACCCGAGAGCAGGGGTCCAAGGAACCCTGTGCCCCGCCATGCGTCCCCCCAGGCTCCCCTTTCCCCCTGGGGGAGTGGGGGGTGTGAGCCCCAACACTGTCATTGGTACCAGCCTGATGCACCGGGTCTGAGGAGATCACCATCTTGATCCTTATAGAGAGGGCTACAGAATATGCTTTCTACACCTGTGGAATTGCCAAACCCTTTCCTAAACTGATAAGGTAGAAGAGTTTTAGAGGCCATATTCACATCAGTCTCAAATCTCATAGAACAATCATTTAGCCTGGCATGGCTATGGTCTCTAAATTATTTTTGAGTCATCACATCAATGGTGCTACCAGCCCTTCATTTGCAGGTAATTACTTTATCTACAGCAATACCTCTTGTGTTATGCCTTACTGGATTTTTATGTGTAATTCTATTCATTCCCCAACCTCCAGTTTTTCATAATGATTGCAATAAAAGTACTACTTGCTTTTCAGATTTATTTATCATGTGCTGTATTCCCAGATGTAGCAAGTGGGAACTCTTGTTTTAATCCCTATGCAGTTTGGGGTTTTTTGCATAACTGCATGAGATCTTTTTTCTCCTGAACTAAGAAGACCCATATTATAATTACGCCTTGCAGTTAATTCCTGCTGGCCTGGCACCATTTTTGTGACCTATCTTTAAATTCTTTCTTTTCCTGCTCTGTTTCTGGGATAAAGCAAACAAAAATGAAAACAGTATTCTGGGCAAGGCCATACTATTGATTTAAACAGTGGTATTATTATTAGCACTGTTGGTTTCTGTCTAATTCAGTAGTTTTGCTTTTCGGACTATGCTGCACTTCAACAAAACACTGTAGAGTTTTCCTCTCAGCTGAGAATTCTGAAAGGTAGCTGTGAAAAGGTGAATTCATAATGTTGAAAAGATAAAGACATTGATGGAAAATACCAGATGTACAAGAAAATGATCTAATTACAGACTTTTATCAAAAGAGTTCATGAAGCAAAGATGCAGAGAAGATGGAAGAAAGAAGAATGACAAATAGCTGGTAAGTAGAGATATTCATATGAAAAAGTATTTGTCTATACCCAGAATGTGGTTGGTAGTGGTTGGAGCTTCAGTATCTCTTGCTGGAAAGTGGTCCTTAGTCTAATACTGGCATCTTCAGCAGTGTGCAGCATTCTCACAAGTGCACTGTGATGAGCTGTATCACGCCTGGATGTGTCTCCAGCCCTTAAATGATCTACTGATGTTTTCTTTACACAACCAGAAGTCTCCATCAAATTCCACAAACTGACAGCCCTCAGTTCTGAAATAACTATGAGTTACAGCAAGTTAAGTTAAATCAATATGTTGTATAAAATTTAGCATTGGCTGAACAACTGTGACAGTTCATACCAACCTGAACCTCACATGAACCTACCGTAAGGTATAATTGAAATGTCTGATGTCTTGGTTATTTCACCATGCATCATTCTACACTCTGGCAAGATGCTCTTATATTTATTACTTGCAGAAGGAGCATTTAACTGATTGCCACTGTGTGAATATGATGGTGGAAGCCCTGATTTGCACACAGTGAATATATTGATAGATTTATCTCATTTGCTGTACTTGTTTGTCATGTCTAAGGACACTAATGAGTTGATTTTAGGGACTAATGAGAACTGTAATGGCTAATGGATATTTACAGCATTGCAGAAGTCTTTGAGAACTAACTTTAAAATGGATCCATCTCAAACTCAGATTTATCCAATTTGCTTCTCCTTTTCAATTAATTCAACTGTGAAAAGAAAAAGATACACTGAGAAGCTTTTAAATTTTTTTAGATATTTTCAAACTGTGTTTCAAAGATGAACTATTAACTGGGAGAAAAAGTGTTTCCCTTTGTCATAATAGTCCAGATTTGTAGATAACTGGAATGGCATTTCTCTATTCTGATTCAAGCATCTAAAAACTAGGCATGTATTCTTAGGCAGAGTTCTGGGCTGTTTGTGGTTTGGAAAGAAGATACCTCCTGAAGGTAAGACATTCTGTCTTAAAGTAGGGTTCAAAAAGGAATGGAGTAATTTACTCCGTCCATCTTGGTTGCATATTGTCTGATCATTATTTCTTGTGGAGAGCCATATTTTCACTGACTCATTGTTCCATGTTACAAGCTATCTCAAAATATTATCTGACTTACCTGATCTGTTAAGCATTTTCAGATGTGCCTGTGTTTCACTGAATAATCACTACTCTCAGAAATAAAGAGGTTAAACCAACAAAGCCTGAGGTATTTTGCTAGAGAGTCTTGCCTTTTTGATTACTTTCTCAATAGTCATAGCAACAACTTGTTGGGGAAGATAATAGTTTAACAGGAAAGTCTCAAAGATATGCAAGTCTGGCAGAAGGATCTCTGAATATGGAAATGGAGAATGACGTAGAGATGGAAACAAGCTTTGATATGGAGTTTTGCTAAACCAGAGATCTTAAGTAAACTGAATGGACAAAGGTTAAAAATAGGTTGAAAAAAAGTTTTGTGACTAGAACCAAGGGTCTATTTGACCAAAACAGAAAGCATGTCTCCTACCAAGTAAATAAATTTCAAGAAGAGCATAAATAGATAAAAAACATGGTTGTTACCAGATTGAAAGATACCACGGGTAAACAAGATATAGTGTAGCAAACAAAACAAAAATCTGGGAAATTACCACTTAAAAAAACCTGAAAAGTAACATCTGTAACCTACCTTCCTGACTAGATAATAATGACTATTGTATGGTAATGATAGAAGTTGTGTGTAGTGATGATTTGATTATCATGTATTAAGTTACTCAGCAAAAAGAAAAGTATATAATGTCTTGTAATTCGAACAGAAATCAGCTTCAGGCTTGAGGCCAAGCCTACATGCTGCAGCTGAGCAGCTGCGAGGCAAAGCCCTGTGTACCCAATACCCTGGCATGCTGTTGCTTTGACTATGCAATAAAACAGCATTTTAAGAGCAGCCTGAAGTCCTTAACATCCTTCTTTATCTAACTTTCTCCTAGAACAACTCACTGTTTTGGGGGCTGCATATTCCTTTGCATGTGCATTTGAAAGATATTTGCAAACACTGTTGCTTGGCTCAGATTCACTCCAGAATTTGTGTGTGCTTCTTACTCTAAGTTGGGATGTTCAAGGCAAAAGGTCGTCTTGTTTTGAAAGACAGGTGTGTGCTAAGGAAGGCAGGAGCCTCCCTTGGAATGCAAAATGTAACTCCCTTCCCTCCAAATTGTTATAATTTTGAAATTAAGGGGCTTTCAGGCAAAGATATGAGAAATACGAGTAACAGTTCTTTACTAGTACATATAATAAGGCAATAATACAGAAACACTGGCTTAAACTGACAGAGTCAGGATATGACCTGACACCCCGTCAGGCAGGGTGATGGTAGCAGTTGATTAAGTGGTGGCTGCAGTCCTCTTTGAAGTGATAGAAATGGTTCTGTCGAAGCAGTGATCCTGTAGAAGGGTCTGGTCTTCTCTGAAGGTCCAGTGGTGGTTATGTAGCTCTTGTCCTCTGGGGATCCAGCAGGTAAGGGCTGACTGTGGTGTTCCAAACCTCAGATTATATCCAGGTAAGAATGCTTGGATCCTCCCCCTGGGCAGAGCATCTCACACTGGGATAATGTAATTTTATGAGTCATGCAGTGAGGCTACATGGCCCATTAACAGAAGATAGCCCCCTGGAGGGAGTTATCAGGGTTGTGTCATGGAAGAGACAAAGAACACTGCCCTACCTGGTTTTAAGAGATGGTGATAACACATACTTTTGGTTACATCTTAGACTGTAACCTGAGACAAGGTTAAACTAATGACTATTTTCTGTTGTTTACCCATGATAAGAGTAATCTTTCCTTTGAATACCAGTGTTGGACTATTCTTTAGTCCCTATAATCTTTTTTCATACTGGGCAGTCTCCTAAATTCTTCCTACTCTTTTGCTTGCATAACAGAAAGCTGTTCATCTGGGCAGTTACACATCTGTCTTCTCTCTCACAATGAACAAAATAACATAAAAACCTCTTGTACCCTTTCTCTTAAGGATTCACTTGTGTCTTGTGAATCCTTACTGTATTTTGGGAGATGCTCCAGCTGCACTGGCCTAGTGTTGGTGCTGCACAGATTTTTATTTTTTTAAATAATCTGATATGCATGCCTCTGCCAGTATCTTCAACACTGATCTGGAGCCAGACTTTTGCCTTCTCATTTGTATTGGATAATGAATGCAGTTGGTGAACAGCAACAGCTTTTTGCTGTGGGTAGAAAAAACCTACAATTTCCATACTTCACATCATGCTCCTTTCATTAACTCTCTCCTTCCTCCAATGTTTTTGAGTGTGCAGATGTTTCCTAGTTAGTTATTATTTAAGTGGGTAGCTTCTTGCTAACGTGTTAATTAAAACTTGCTGTCCAGAATCTCTGGGTACAATTTGCAGTGTAATCTGTAGCCTCTAGTGCATCATTGTATCTCTATTAAAAGGAATTCTGTGTAATGATGCTGGGATATAATTAGTTTCTTTGCCCGTGTTGTAAAACATAGTGATAAATGAGCTAACAGGTCCATGGATCATTATTCTACTAGAGATGAGCTTATTAGCTGATTATGAATCATTAACAAAGTCTACATGGGATTTGCTTATCTAATTCAACACAATTTTGAACATTCAATACTCTACATTCATTTCTTTCAGCTAACAATATGGTATTTAGATTGTAATCTTTGCATGTTTTGTTCTGGGATTTTTTTTCTTTAGTATTGAATTCTAATTATATTCTAAGTGCTGAGAGAAGATGTGGTGTCCACCTAGGATCATCACAAAACTGCATTGTAAGGTTTTACACAATTGCATATTTTTTCATTTGGGTTCTGAGTATGTGTTTATTTATCATCTAGCACTGCAGGAAAGACAGCAACTCAGACTCTAATCAACTCACATTTCTTGAATGTTATAAATATACATTATGTAAAATTTGTGCATGTAAATATGTTGAGAAACTTATAAGTTACCACTCAGTGAAAATAGGTGTCTGTACCAATATCTAGTTGTAACCAAGACTAGTGAGTGTTTGTCTTGTTCCATTTATTGTTGTGACTGTTGTCCTGGTTACTGTTCTATGTTAAAATCTATAAATGTCATATATGTTAAGTCACGATCCTAATTTTTACACTGAAAATAAGTTAATATTAAAAATAAAAAGGCAGCTTGTGGAAAAGTTTTAAAACTGAAGCCAAAGAAAAAAACCAGTTGTGCAGAAGGGAACAAAAGAAGGATAACTCCTTTCAGCCCCGGAATTAGCATTTACAAAGGCTGGAAGCAAATGTATCTGGAACATCTATCCTCCACCTTGACCACTGAATAGATTTCCCGGTACTGCATAGATTTCCCAACTTCGCCAGCGACCGCTGATCACCACAGATGGAGACATCGAAACGGCACATTAGCAGAACACCCCACCTAGGAGCTTCTATTGTCACACCCAGAACTGCGATGAGAACTCCCTGGAAAACCTTTGTTTCTCCTTGAATCCGAAAGGAAAGAGGCTCCGGACTGTGTTGCATAGCCAGAGGCCAAATAAACAGTATAAGAACAGACTGAACCAGAACCACTTTGGTGAACGGGGAACTTAGCACAACAGAGGCTATGTTCAGGGCTGTTCGCCCAGCGCCGACGTCCCGGGCTTGGCACTTTTGAATTTCGATCGTGGCGTTTGTTTTTCTGCCGAAACTTTTTGATAATTTAATAAAGTATTGTATGTTTGTTGCTATATAATTTGGCTCTCATTTATAACATTGAATAATACACTAACTAGGGCAAAATTAAATACTCTGTGCCAGCAAGAGCTGACCACGTGAGTTTTCAGCTTGGAGGCGGGGTTAGGCATGTGTAGCATCAGTCCAGTTGTCAGAAATAATGGGAGTTAATAGCACAAAAGTGTACTTCATGGAGAATAATCACCTGAGAGATGCTTTCAGAAGAAAATATTCAGAAATTTGGTGCTGTCAGTTTATCTTCAAATAAATTAGACAGAATTTCAGAAGAATTTTCCACTTCTCATTGACTATCTGGAGTTCTTTAAAGTGCATTCTTTCCTTGTGTTGAGGTTTTAAGAGTTGTCCTTCAGGTTTTTTTTTCCTCTTAAGGAATT
>VYXC01004085.1:6953-44089 GCA_013397175.1 Platysteira castanea | reverse complement strand
GGCCGCACTTCCCCTCGGGACTCCCCGGCTCGGCCTGGCCTGGCGGCCGCTCGAGGCCCTCGGCTGCCCGGTGCGGCCTCCCTGGCGGGCGGTGGGGAAGGTGTCGCTTTCCGCCCTGGGCACGGCCCTGGGAGCCGCGGCCCTGCGGGGCCCGGCCGCCCCCCCGGCGGGGCGAAGGGGACGGCGATGGCTGTGTGGCCGCCGGAGGCCAGAGCCGAGCGGCGAGTCCCTGCTGCCTTCCCCAGCCCCGCTGCGGCCGTCGTTCCTCGAAAGCTCGGCGCTCTGCCGGGTCGGGTCTGCCCGGGAGTGGAACCGGAGCGGGGAGCGGTGACAGGGCTGGTGTCGCCGTGCCCCATGAGGGCTCAAGGGGCGAGAAAGCAGCTTGGGGGTAAGAAGTTGACTTTCGAGGGGTGAGAAGGTGTCGTCGGGGGGTAAGAAGGCGACTCAGCCACTCGTCACCCTCACTGAGGGCTCTAGCAAAGCTGTTTGTGGTAGAGATTTTGGTTTCGTGCAGGGAAAACTAAAAGTAAGTGTTTGGCGCTTGTGTTGGGACCTGCTTCCCTCCAGCTTTAGCGTAGTAGCAGCTCCCACCCCCTCCGCAGAGTTAAGTGTTGTTCCGTAATAAACAAACGCTTCCCTGTGCGCCGTGGCCTCCTCCTCCGCACCGCCGGGCACCCGCGGCTCCCGGCCCTCCTCAGGGCTGCCCTGGCTTCTTCTGGCCTTCGTGCCGCCCATGTTGGCAGCGTGGTCCGGCTGAGAGCGTCCCGACTCTGCCGGATCGAGTGTCACACCTGGGGACAGGGCGGGTTGCACTGAGTGAGCTTGCAGCCCCTGACCCGGGAGATGTGTTTGCTCTCCCTCGGTGTGAGCCGTGCGAGGGAAGGAAAGCTTCGCTCTGGTGGATGGTGGGGCTGGATCTCCTTGGTGAGAGGAGGAGGAGGAGAATCTCTGGGCTCAAGCCCCTTCGTGTCCAGCCCTGCTCCTGAGATGGTCGGGGACCTGATAGGAAAACTCGGAACTGTTTGCTCCAGGCCTTCAAGAAAGCACCACGCTCCAGTAGCCTGACTTTCATTGCTGTCTGTTTCTTAACTCCTCATTGGTGCTCAGATAATCAAGATTTGGCTTGTTTGAAAGAGCTTAGGGGAAAGAAAAGGTTTAATCTTTATTCTGCAAGGGACGGAAGCAAGGATTTGAGCTGTTTGGTGTTTTCCAGCAATGCATTTTACTAAAGTACTAAATTTACCTTCTCTTCTTGGCTCCCTCTGAAATGTTCCACATCCAATTGCATGCCTCCTTTGCCTTGGGTGGGGTACCTGTATCAGCTAAAGGAGAGATCATTCACCTCATTTCTGATCCTTCTGCGGTGGCCTTAGTTGGAGGCTAAAGGATTTGGGGAGGCACGATAGCCAGGCCTTTTCAGAGAATGGAGAAGCCCCAGGACCAATTTGGGAAGGGAGATATGGCAGAGCCTGGCTTTCCCTCAGTGCCACGCTGCAAAGCTCAGCTTCAGTATTTTGTATGAGAAGTTTTTCAGCAGGCAGACCGACCGAGGTGGTTGGTGCTGGGAAATCACCTGTCATGTTTCTGTTTGAGTGACCTAAGCCTTTGTTTGTTGTTATTTGTTTCCCAAAGTTGATGGGGAAACAAATGGCTTTGGTTGTGGCACGGGAGATGAAGTTAGCATCTGCCACGGGCTGTCGAAGGTCTGGCCTCCAGCACGTTTGCAAAGTGCCAGCAGCACTCAAGGGCTGCTCCCAGCTCCCAGCTGTGCCTGTGTTTGTTACAAGCTGGGATAATGCTTTTATCTCGAGTGTTTCATTGTGCTGATTAAGAATATGAGAAGGGAGGGAAAATTTCACCTTCTGCCCTAGTTCTGTGTATTTAGAGTTGTTCTTGTGTCGAGATGTTGGAGCACGTCTCCTGTGAGGAAGGGCTGAGAGAGATAGGGATGTTCAGCCTGGAGAAGAGAAGGCTCTGGAGAGACCTGAGAGTCCCTTCCAGTGCCTACATGGGCTCTGGGAGAGCTGGGGAAGGACTTTGGGCAAGGGCCTGGAGTGCCAGCACAAGGGGGAATGGCTTCCCACTGCCCGAGGGCAGGGTTAGGTGGGATACTGGGCAGGAATTGTTCCCTGTGAGGGCGGGGAGGCCCTGGCACAGGGTGCCCAGAGCAGCTGTGGCTGCCCCATCCCTGGAAATGTCCAAGGCCGGGTTGGACAGGGCTTGGAGCAACCTGGTCTATTAGAAGATGTCCCTGCCCATGGCAGGGGGTGAAATGAGATGAGCCTTAAGGTTCCTTCCAGGCCAAACCCCTCTGGGGTTCTGTTGTGGCATGTACAAAGCTTTGCCCTTTCTGCTGAGGCTTTCTGGGAGGAGGTGTTCTGCAGATCCCATGGAAGGTGTGCCCATGGGGCAGCAATCCAGCCAGCCTCCCCTCATTCCCAGTGTGTCCAAGGCTCCTGGAAAGCAAGGCTGCCTGTCTCAGGGTGAGCTGTGCAGGGCTGACACTCAGCTTTTTAACTCTAGAACCATGTGAGGCTGAGCTGTGGTGTTTTGATGTGCAGAGACTGCACATCCTTCTCTGCAGAAACTGCTGCTCCACTGTCCTGGATGCTCAGAGGTCGGTAATTAAAATAGACCGAGGGCTTTCTGAAGGTGAAGTTTTGGAGCACTGCCTGAGAAATGTGCTGATCTCACCCGGCTTCTGCAGCTCTGAGAGGAGCAGCTTCAAACAGGATTTCTGCTTGGTGAATTTCCAGATGTATTTCTCTTCTTCATCTCTGGCTATAAGGAGAGAAAGGCTCCTGGGCAGGCTGTGACATTCTTTGTGCCCTGCCTGAGTTGTTTGGGTCCCACTGGCTGGTATTTAGCCCATCTGGGCAATAGCACAGTAGATGGACTTTGGAAAAGTGCTGGAGCATGTGAAGGTGGAGGCTTGTAAAGGAAACAGTGACCTCAAGCCTTGTGGGGAGTTTACTGCTCCCATTAGAACGTCCTTGATACTAACTGGGAGCAACCTCTTGAATTTTCCTCCCTGTGAAGGGGAAACCTGAACTCCTGCATTTAGTACTTGTGCTTTTTCAACTATTTTCTCCCCAGATCCAGCTGGCCTAACCTGGAAATCCCACTGCTTTTCTGCCTGTGGAGCAGCTGGGAGTGAGCCAGGGCTGGGTCACCTCTGTGCCTCCCAGAACTGCTGAGTGCAGGGCACCGGGCCCATTTCCTGCCAGCCCAGGGGCTTTGGGGTGGGTGGGAGTCGCTGGGCCACAGCAGCTCTGATTCTTTGGCTTTGCCTGGTTTTAAAAATAAAAGGAAAAGCTATGAAAGGTCTGTGATTTCTCCTTTCTCTTTCTAGCTACTCTTACCTACGACACCCTCAGGTTTGAGTATGAAGACTTCCCTGAGACCAAAGAACCCGTTTGGATCCTCGGCCGGAAATACAGTGTTTTTACAGGTATCTTGTGTGCACAGAGCAGTGTTCTGAGGCTGCAGAGGACTTTGTCAGTGTTGCACTTGGGTTTTAGCTGCCATGCTTCTGTCTGTCTGGCCATTTCTGTGGACTCTGAAATATTTCTGCGCAGAAAGTTACCATATGGAAGTTGTTGGGACATGTCATGAGGGCAGGATGGTGGAGGCAGGGGGTAGAAAGATGGTTTGCTGCTTGTGTTGGTAAAAGGCACAATAAAGGACACTCTCACACCTGCTAGGTTCATCAGAATGAGGGAAAAGAGAGACTTTATTTACATTTATCATACTTTATAGGGTTCTCAACTCCACAAGGGATTGGAGGACATGTCACTTCCTCCTCAATCCCACTGGAGGAAAAGGATGCTCATCAAACTTTCTCTTATCACAAAAGGAATGAAAAACAGGAAAGACAGTTAAATAAACATTGGCCATTATTTACATGAAAGTGTGTGAAAATCTCTGACTCCAAGGCTAAAACAGGACAACAGCTGCTTCTTAATTTGCCTGTGGCCATAGTGCCTCTGGGTTGATTGCAGCTATTTTGGGGGGAAAGGAAGTTCTTTGTGCACAGCAGCACTGCCCTGTTCTCAGCCAGACTCTGCCTCTCTGGGCCTGCACTGAGGAGCAGAATTCCCTTGTCCTTGGGGAGGGGGAGTGGGAGGTGGGTTTAGCTGTCTTGGTGCCAGCCTCACGTGTGTGCCTTTCCATGCTGAACACTTTGCAGAGAAGGAGGAGATCCTGTTGGATGTGACCTCTCGGCTGTGGTTCACCTACAGAAAGAACTTCCCTGCTATTGGTATGTACTCCAGAGGAGTCTAAAGACACCCTGGCAATGATTATAATCCTGTTATCCCTAATAAAACAGTCCCCACAAACATGACATCGTTTCCATTCATAAAAATCTGAAATGTGCTTCATCTGATTGATCAGCCAGACTTTTTGTTTATCTGATAATGAGAATTCCTCATCCCCTTGGGTAGGAGGGATAGAAGTGGTTTTTAAAAGGACACAAGGAGGAGTTTGGGAAGCCTGCTCTTTTTTTAGGCAACATGGGAGGATTTTTGTACTTCATCACATCCTACATCAGTCTAGTGTGAAATATTATTGAATGATGGTCTTGGGCTGGAAGTGGATTAAAATGATGAAAACTAGAGAATGGTACAGAAATTTCTGCCTTTGTGCATCTGCTCCAGACTCTACGTGGGGGTTTTGTTTGTCTGGGAGGAGTTAGGTGCCTGCAGTGTTTGTTACACACAGGAGCAGTAGTGAAAGGGGGAATATTTCCCCGTGAACTCAAAGGAGGATGTCTTGGTTCCTTAGGATATTCTGCATGGCCTCTTCTGGGGTTGGGGGTATGTGCTGGGTGCAAGGTGTACCAGAGCAGATCTAGGAGCTCATAAATGGGATTCTGAGGCCTGCCCATGTCCCCCTTCTGTCACTGTCATCCCCAGCAGTCAGTGGGAAAGGAACATGGCTCAGGTTTGGAAAAGAGACTTCTTTGTAACTGGTCCTTCTGGCTTGTGCTGTTTTTCCCTGCTGGGAAGCCCTCTGCCTCACAAGCTCTGAGACATCTTTGATGCAGTTTAATCCCTTTAAATTCATGTTTGTGCCCCGTAATTAAACATATGTTTGAGATTGAAGGGTTAGCACATGTTTAACTGGCTCACAGACACAATTTTGGTTTCCTTGTGAGTCATTAAAGGCCGTGGGGCAAAGACAGACCCTATTTTCTGAGTCATTTCCCATTTACACAATCAATATGATCTGCACGTCATACAGTAAACCTTTTTCAGTATTTTTTCTCCCAGTCATCCCTGTTACTGTTCATCCCTTCCCTCTGTGCTAGCCCACTTAAATATTGTAAGGGTTAGGGGACTGTCTAATGCTAATTTTGTACAGCAATATCACTTTTGGAATTTGTATGGGTTACGAATTCCTGGTGAAGTTATAGAAGACAACTGGTGACCATCGAGAAGCTGATTAAATAGTTCTCTAGGTGAATTTTCTCCCTGTTTAGGACCAAAAGAAGACAGCAGCATTACAAAGACTTGCAGAAGCTGTGCCCAGGCACAGCTTACCTGCTGTGATCACACTGAGCATTGGATCACTGTTATTTGTAGTAACAGCCAGAGCTGCAGTGGAGGAGCAGCAGTTTCCTTTGGAAGCTCTGTCAGGGAAATGCCTCCAGCCTTGTGTCCTTTGTTGTAGACTTTCCAGCATGAGCTGACATCCAGCTTTCTACAACAATATGTAGGATGTGTCTTTTTTTTCACTGCTTGGGTAGGTTTTTTTTTGGCTGGTGCCTTTTTTTGGCCTGACTACCTTGTTCACTTTGAAATCTTATTCATAGCCCCTTCTGATGTGGGAATTCCCTGGGACTGGTTTGTTCTGCATGACGAGTTGCCTTCTCAAGATGAGGATTACAAGAGTCATCTTTAACAAACACCTTTGTGTAGAAATGTGTCTCAGTTGGGCTGAGAGTCTCCAGCCAGGCTCAAAGGCTGTTCTCCTGAGAAATTCAGCTCTCTCTTGGGTTGTTTGGGTTTCCCTTGGAATGTTTTCCCCCTTTCAGTTCGTGTTAGCGGAGTTTATTTGTTTTTAAGGGATGCCACTCATTGATAACCCCATTTTTAGCTCTCAGCCTTGGCTGTGTGAGCTAAGCTAGTCCTCATTCCCTGCCTCATTTCTTGGTGAACCTGCTGCCCATTCACTCTCCTCCCTCTTGGCACTGTCTTACCATTCATTCCCTGTTTATTTTCCATCCTTGTTTCCAGGAGGAACGGGTCCCACCTCTGACACGGGCTGGGGCTGCATGCTGCGCTGTGGCCAGATGATCTTTGCTCAGGCCTTGGTCTGCAGGCATTTGGGAAGAGGTAAACCAGTGCACAGCCCACACTGACTGCCAGGGCCACGTGCTCCCACGAGTGCAGCACTGGGGAGAACAGAGATAGCAAGGACACAGCTGGGAATTGCTGAGGGTTCTGTAACTTTTTCTTCAGTCTTCTCAAGTTCAGGGCTGTTGAGAGAATAGGCTGTTGGGAACTCTCCGGGGATATTTGTATTTTCTGATTTTTTGTTTGTTTATTTGCTTTTCTGTGGGTGATATTCCTTTATCCCGGCCATAAGAATGTTTTCTGTTATTTTAAAATTAGCCCTTTGCTGTTGGGAATGCCTCAGGTCCTTAGTAATAATATAACAATGTGAAAATTGAGTTGATCAATACACAGGAAGAGAACTGCAGCTTGCAGCCTCTGGTTGCTAATAAGTGCCACGTTTATTTCTTATATCCCTTGTCTGTCCTAGACTGGAGGTGGATAAAAGGGAAGAGGCAGACGGATAATTACTTCAACGTTCTTAATGCCTTCATTGACAAAAAAGACAGCTACTACTCCATTCACCAGATAGGTAAGAAGAAAGAAATGCTCAGATGTAGGAAATGGACTAAGGAAGGCTCTCACCTTGATGTAAACTTCCCTGAAAAATAAGAGAAGCAGCCTGTTCCAGTGTTTCCTGTGGGGTGTTAAGGCATAGCTTCAGTGAAGAGAACTGAGGTCACAGGGGTGGTCTAGTGATGAAACACTGGGTAAAGCTTCTTCTGAGGCAACACTGCCTTCTGGACTTCTGTGCTGCTGCATTTTGGGGAAAAGATTTGCTTTGCAGTCCTTCAGGATGTGCTTCTCAGCCCCATGAAACAGTAAATACTGCTGATCCAATAAAGTTTCCAAGTGAGAATTCCTCCCTATTAAATACAAACCTGATTAGGAAGCGGTGCAGTGTGGGTGAAGTTACTGACTGCGTTATTCTGGTTTTTTGTTGTGGTGCAGCCCAGATGGGAGTCGGGGAGGGGAAGTCCATAGGCCAGTGGTATGGACCCAACACAGTGGCACAGGTGCTCAGGTAAGTGCTGCCCTTCCTTTTTCTCTGGCAGTGGGGCCAGCTGGTGTGTGGTACCTCTGAGCTGACAGGCTTCTGCCTGGCTCTGAAACATGGGCTGCCTTTAACAACACCCTCCTCGTGTCTGGGGAGACACAATAAAGACGCTCTTACACCTGCCAGGTTCAGCAGAAAGGAGGAAAATGGAATGGATTTATTGACATTATCTCATTCTTATACACGTCCCAACTCCACAAGGGATTGGAGAGCATGTCACTTCCTTCTCAATCCCACTGGAGAAGAAAGGTGCTCATCAAAGTTGTCATATCACAAAAGGAATGAAAAACAGAAAATACCATTAAGGAAACATTGGCTATTATTTACATGAATCTGTGTGAAAAGAATCTGACTCCAAGGTTAAAAACAGAAGGCTTACAAACCAGGGCAACACCCTCCCACCTCTCACCGTTCTCCCCTCATGCTGTGGCTCCCTGGAGTAGGCTGGAGTTGCCTAACAGCAGCTCTCCCAAGTCAAAGCACATTTCACATCATAATTGATAACGTCAGTCTCTCCTACTCCGGTGTCTCCTCTCTGATACACAACCATCTTTACCTTGTAGCTGTATAAATCCTTCATTACTTATTTGTTTTTGATTTTCCTGTAGAAAACTTGCAACTTTTGATACGTGGAGTTCCCTGGCAGTGCACATAGCCATGGACAACACAGTGGTGATGGAAGAAATCCGTAAGTATCGCGGGGAGGTAGAATGTGGTGTGTCCTCGGCAGCAAGAGCCCAGGAAAAAGCTGGAGAGCACAACAAGCATGAAGTACATGTTCTGTCTTTGAGAAACTCCTCTCTGTGAGGGAGGTGAGGCCCTGGCACAGGGTGCCCAGAGCAGCTGTGGCTGCTCCATCCCTGGAAGTGTCCAAGGCCAGGTTGGACAGGGCTTGGAACAACCTGGGCTAGGGGAAGATGTCCCTGCCTGTGGCAGGGGGTGAAACAAGATGAGCTTTAAGGTTCCTTCCAACACTCATGATTTGTGAAAGCTGTGTCCAAGTGTGCTAAAAGAAGGTGAGAATTGCTGTTCTAGGGCAAGGAAGGGCCTTGTTTGATTTTCATTTCATCTGATGATGTCTCTGGATCTGGAGAGAAGGTTTGCTGGCCTTCAGACGTGGGAGCTGCTTGGTAGGCAGTGTCTAATTTGTTTGTGGCCACAAGGAGCAAGCAGTGAATGGCTGGTTCCTCTCTCACATAATTGGTAGGAAGGTTTCTGCTGTTGGACAGAGTAAGAAAGCTAGAACAGACCTGAAGGGGAAGAGGAATATTCACTGGGGGTTTCTTTTTTTTTTCCTTTTTTGTTTGTTTTTTTGGGGGCATCCTGCCCACAGGCTGGCTCTCCATACTGAGCAGCTCTGCATGCCCACCCTGAGCCTGCCTGCTGTGGCTGCAGCACTGCAGTGACCACAGCTGAGCACCTGCACTGCTGGTTGCTGCAGCCCTGCACGGCCCTGGCCTCAGCAGCCTCCCCATGGCTTGCTTTAGGCTAATTCCTGAGGCAGTGAGCCCCCCCAGCACAAACCTTGCAGTGTTTCAGGCAGGGCAGTGCTCTGGAACAGCTGGTGTAGGGTTACAGGTGAGATGGTGGCAGGCACCATTCAGGCTGGCTTGGCTGCCACAGGGCCAAGATCAGTAGCCAGGCAGTGCAGGACAGTCACTTTACAAAGTCACATCTCTTGTCAGGTAGTCTCAGTTGGATCTGACTGAGAAGTGCGTGTCTAACCTTAGCTGCAGGTAGGTGCTGATGCCCTTGGCTTAAACAGAGGCCAATTTTAAAACAGAAATTGGATTTATCTTTCAACTTTAGCCTGAAAATACCACTTCTACAGCTGAAGCATGCTGGCTACGAGGCTCAGGTGTGCTGCAGGCTCTGTCTGTGTGGCACTGGCTGTTCAGCACTGATTTTGCTTCAAGTGACGTGTGAAAGCTTGTGGTGGGCAGGGGTGTGTGTGCTTGCTTTCCTCAAACGTGGATCATAATGTCCCTGTTCAGGGCCTGAAAGTCACTGTGTGAGTGGGTCTGATGTGGTACATGTCTGTAGGTTTGTGTTTGATACCTCGTGCCCCAAACACGGTGGAGAGAAGTAATGGTTCATACATCTGGTCATTCGGTCACTGATAGGTTCAGCCAGAGGTTCACAGGAAATGCCTTTTGTTACAGCAGTGAAGAACCATAAATCTTTATCCCTTCTGAGTCAGTGTTCCATGAGAAAAGGGCATCTCAGCTGGGCATTGGAGAGTCCTGTGCATCACAAAGGTGGTGAGAATCCAAGACAGTGAAGCCAGTACCTGCCAGCAGCCGCAGCAGGAGCGGTGTCGTGTCAGATCTGTTGGAATATGTTTGCAGGAAATGGTTTGGATCCAGCTGGGAAGCTTTAGGCACGTTCTGCTCTGCTGTGGCAACACAGAACTGCAAAGCCTGCCAGATACCAAGGTGAATTTAGCCTGTGCCAAGCTCTCTGCTGCTTAAACTGGAGGTAAATATGTTCGTACACAGCACAGGGTTGCCGTGTGCTTTGCCTGATGAGGAAACCTGCAGTGACACCCCACTCAGCAACAGCCCCGGCTTGGCAGCTGATTTCAGATCATCTGGACAGATGATTTCTTGGCAGCTGATTTCAGAACATCTTTTGTTGCTACTGCAACAAAAGAACCTGCTCTTAACAGGAGAAATCACTACAAATAATGCCTTGGAGTGTCCTCAGAACCTCTGGTACCTATGTCTGTGCATGAGATGCACCCATACACCTTCTCCCTTCTTGAGGAACAGTATAGGGAGGAGCTGCAAACATCTGTGCAGGTTGTCTCTCCTCCTGAGGCTTTAGATCAAAGTCCTATTTCTTCTAAATTTGGGTGTAATACTGTCCTCGTTCAGCTGGGTTTGAAGCTCTCAGTAGTGGACAAACACTGGGCTGAAATGGCTGGTGGTTAAGGTGTTTGTTTACATCATGTCCTACCTGCTGGAGTGCCCTGGCGTTCAGTTTAGGCTGGGAATAAATTAAATGAGCCTCTGGCATTTTGTCTAATTGCCTTGGTTTCATGATTCTTTAATCATGCTGTGGGTTTCTTTGGGGTTTGGGTTGGGTTTTTTTCCCACACACCCAGCAAGTCATTAAATTGGCCAGTGAGACAGGTAGGCTTGGAGTTGTTTCTGGACCAGAATTTCCATAACCTGGGTGCATTACGGCCTGGCTGTGTGTTTGGCAAGCCTTTAGGATGAGGATGCAGAGTGCTTATGTCATGTGTATGCCCTGAGGAGTTCTGCTGCCCCACATCTTAGAGGCAGAGCTCATGCTGAAATTGCAGAGTGTAAGGATCATACTGGTTTAGGTCTGTAAAGTAGCTTGTGAATGATCCCAAATAAAATTTATTAAGGTTTTTGTGAACTTTGGGAAAATTTTAACTACTCTAGACAGATAGCATGTTTGTATCTTGCTACAGCACTTAATTACAGGTGAGTATTTCCTGTGTTAAGTAACAAGGCTGTCCTCATTCAGTTCATTCATATCCTCTCTGAACTCCTCTGGAGCTGAAGGAGAACTTTCCTCCTCCTGCCTACAAGCTTTATGAACTCAGGAGAGTTGTCTGACCTGCTAATCAACTCATCCAGCTTTGTTGGCACAGGTGGCTGCTCACCTTTCTGGGAGAATTTGCCTTTTCTCTGCCCAGCAGTTGGTAGCTGTGAGCACGAGGAGCTGTGGCACGGGCTTGGTGCGAGCTGAGCCGAGGCTGAGCCATGCCCACACATCACACAGGCCCAGCACTGAGCCTCTTCAAGTGCTGCAGGCTTTTAGTAGAGAGCAGCTGTTGATCAGAGGAATGCCCCAAGGTCTGGAAGCAGCCTGGTGATGCTTTCTGCTGCTGTTCCCTGTCTGCAGGACGGTTGTGCCAGTCCAGCGTGCCATGTCCTGGAGCTGCAGCGTGCCCTGCCCTGGAGCCAGACGTGCTCTATAACGGGTGCCCAGAGGACGTGGGGCTCAGAGAGAGGCTCGCCCTGTGGAAACCACTGGTGCTGCTGATACCTCTCCGCCTTGGGCTCACAGAGATCAATGAAGCCTATATTGAAACACTAAAGGTAGGGAGCCTGCAGCTGGATTCCTGCTGGGGTGATGCTTAAGGATGCTGTTGTGAATTAAGTCATTACTCAGAAGCAATTGCAAAAGAAAAATGTGTTCAGAGACAGTCCTTGTCAGAGGTCAGGATATAGGTTCTTGCAAGCTGTAGTCAGGAAAATGGGGGGACTTGAGGGGTTGGGCCTTTTCTGGTTGTTTTTTTTTTTTCTTTTGAGGATGTTACTTCACAGCTGAAATCTCAGCTCCTCATTGTGTTTAGATGGTACCAGCCTGCTGAAGCCTTTGTTCAGCAGGACTGCACCTTGCTTGGTGGTAACCTGTTAATTAATACAGTGTTGCACACTCCCTGTGGCTCCCATGCTGAAGTTTGTGCTGCAGACTGAGGCTAAGAGCTGTCAGGTGCTTGCAGGTTGGAGTGTTGAGAAGCTGCAGAATTTAGGGTGTGCACAAGACAGGGTGCACAGTGCTCTGAGCTTGAGTAAGAGACCTCCAGATTCGGATTTGTGGGAGGTTCTACTTTCCTTACCTCAGTAAATCATGCTTGGCTGCTCCAGGTAGATAGAGAACTCAAACTGTTTCCTGAATGACTGTTCCCTCCTCAGTCACTGTTGCAACCTGATGACAGCTCCAGGGATCTTGCCACTGATTGCAGCAGAGCCAGACTTGCCCATACCAAGTCCTGGGGTAGTGCAGCTTCTTTCATTTGGTCCACCTGTCTATTCCTGTCAGCGGTCAAAAGTGGTTTTGAGCTGCTTCCATGTTCCTAGAAAGCCCCATGTTGCAGCCTGATGGAGATTTCTTTCAGGAACAGCTGGTTTTGCTGCTAGAGTTGCTGATTTTCCGTGTCCCTGTCCATCTTTCCCACTGCATTTTTGGATGTGTGCCTTTGTTCCCACCTGCTGTTTCACTGTCTGCCAGCTGTGTGTTTTCTGTGTTGCTTTTCCAGCACTGCTTCATGATGCCCCAGTCCCTGGGAGTGATCGGAGGGAAGCCAAACAGTGCTCACTACTTCATTGGCTATGTAGGTGAGTGCCCAGAGGACTGCAAGACTGTCCAAAGGATCTCCCCCTGGCTAAAAAACCACTTCTGGGGTGGCACAGCTCTCCTGCTTGGCCTGTGGTGCATGCTGCAGGGTTTTGCTTTCCTGCTGGAAGCGTGGAAGGCTGCAGTGGGCTGAACCTCTCACCTGAGTGATGTCGATTTGAACAGTGGCCATCAGCTTCTACTGTGTAACACTAAATCCTGGCTGTGAGGAGGAGTGCATAGAGCCTGCTTCCTGCATTCAGAGCTGACCTCCCTCTGTGGCTTGGCTGGATTTAACTGTCCTTTAGGTGTTCCTCAAACCCTACAAACTCTTGTTACTCTCCTCCTTTCCTCTGGGCTAGAGACCTCAGGTTATTTGTGCTTTAGACTTCTGGGGTCTGTTTGAGCTTACCCAGGAAGGGATGAGCAGGAACAATACCCAAACAGTGCCTGTGCCTCAGTCCCAGGGTGTCACAGTGGAGTGGCCACCGTGGTTGTGCTGGCAGCTGTGCCTGGCTGAGCAGCACTGGGGGAAGTGGCTGAAAGCAAGATGTGCCTGGAATGTGGATTCCTCTGAGTGGTTATGAGAGCTGGCTCTGCCATTGCTCTTCCTCCTCTCTCTGTCTCACCACTTCTCACATGGTTCTTGCTGCTGACGTGTCCCTGTCTCTGTGCCCAGGTGAGGAGCTCATTTACCTGGATCCCCACACCACGCAGCCGGCGGTGGAGCCCGGCGACAGCGGCTGCCTCCCCGACGAGAGCTTCCACTGCCAGCACCCTCCGTGCAGGATGAGCATTGCCGAGCTCGACCCCTCCATTGCCGTGGTGTGTTCCCATGGCCTGTCACCCCCAGGAGCAGGGCTGGGTCCCTGTGTCCCACGGAGGCAGTGATGGTGGGCTGGGTACCCTGCGGTGCTGTGCTCTGGGCACGTGCTGCCCTGGGCTTCGGTGATGCTGCTAAAGCAGCTCCTCACACACAGAGTGGTTTGTCCCAGGGAAGTGCCCCTTGCATGGCAATGAATGCCATTCCTCGTGGAGCAGTGTCATTCTCTCAGGTTTAGTTTGGGCTTTGATTCCAGCCTTCTGATGGGCAGAGGTGAATCCATTCCTGAATCCACAGGATGGTGCACCATGGCGTGTTTTCTGTTGAACCTGTGATGTTGAACCTGCCCTTTGTTTCTGTAGGGTTTGTTCCTCCTGGTTTTCCTTCTGCAGTAGAGAAAAATTGATGATTCCAGCCCTTGGATAGGCTGGTCAGATCAAGCCTTTGTGGAGTGTTCAGTGTAACAGGGCCATGTGAGGCACGTTTTTAAAGCAAGGCAGTCAGGAGTAGTCCTGCTCCCAGTCCTGATTATGTTACTTGGTGTTGACACAGGGCCTTAAGTCTGAAGTGATCAATCTAAAATATAGAAAGATAAAGTCTTTTCCTTCTTTTTTTTTTCCAGGGCTTTTTCTGCAACACAGAGGCAGACTTTAATGACTGGTGCCAGCAAATCAGAAAGGTTTGTGTTTATAGATCTGGTCAGACATTGGAACAGGGCTGCCCAGGGAAGTGGTGGAGTCCCCATCCCAGGAAGTGTTCAAAAGGCATGTGGACATGGCACTTGGGGACATGGTTTAGTGGTGATGTTGGCAGTGCTGGGGGAATGGTTGGACTCGAAGATCTTGGAGTTATTTTCCAACTTTAATGAGTCTCTGATTCTCTGTCCCTGGGAAAGGAATATCAGGTACTGTCTTGTTTCCAAACCACTGCACAGAGACCATGTCCTCTGCAGCACGACCCCATGTTAAGCGTATTAAAATAGTTTATTAAACCACCAAAAGGAGCATAGCTCCGAAATTCTGTTGATGATGTGAGTCAAAAGCTTTGTAAAACATTTTCCAGCTACAGTGAAGTCCCAGCAGATGGTGATTACCCCTGAAGGGCACCAGCAGTGCAGAGCTGTTGGTTCTCATGGCTCTGCTCTGTCTCCACAGCTGTCCCTGGTCAGAGGAGCTCTGCCCATGTTCGAGCTGGTGGAACGCCAGCCCTCACACTTCTCCAACCCCGACGTCCTGAATCTCACACCAGGTGAGGCCACGCAGGGACAGAGAGCTGAGGGTGAGCCGGTCCTTTTGGGTTTCTGGAAATCACATGGAATTATATGATGACTTCTATGTGTTCCTGTTCCCCCTGGAGTTTAGTCTGGAGCTCTTGGGTCAGTTGATGCAGTTCTTCAGCTTTCAGCTAGAGGTTTGCAGATCCCACAGTGTCTCAGGATGATCTTTAGAATAATCTGTGAATGGTGTTGGTGAGTGAGCAGAAGAAGAGCCAAGCTCACAGGCTGTCACAGCAGTGTGACTCTATGGTTTCTAAAGGGATGCTTGGAGGAATCCAAAGTGTCCATTGAAAAGGCTGCAAACTGAGTTTGTAGGTAATGAAAATGCTCCAAGACAGGGCTGGTCACACTCAGTTCCAGCATAAGGCACTCCTTCCTGGCATGTACCACTACCAGTGGGAAAAAGGACAAGTGCTGGGCACTAATCTTGCCTGTCAGGCTCTGCTTATCACATTAATAACGTGCACAAACGTTGCAGGAGATAAAGCTGCTTCTGCCAAGAGCAGTGAGCGTGTGTGGGCAAGCCCACCCTGTCACCAGGCACTGGACAATCTCCTGGCAACCTGCACCCTGTCCTTCTGGTGTGTCTGTCTGTCTCTCTCTCCCTCCCTCCCCTGCTTCTTCCTTAAAAACTTTCATTATCGCACTGTCCTTTGCTGTTAGAGTGCTCAATTCCCCTAAACTGTCAATTGGTCCTTGCCTGTCTTAAATTGTCTCTAATATTGTCTTTCCTACTCTTAAAAATGTTTTTGTAATGGCCTGCTTGTTCTTCTCTCTCTTCCCTGGCTTGTAGAGCCTCTCCCATCTGCCACAGCCATTGCATTTCTGTTGGTCCTGTCTCTTATTAGGAGTGACTGAACTTTGAGCCCCTTTTGGGGCCTAAAGGGTTCCAAGAAGTAGAGGGCACACAGTGACAGGACAAGGAGGAATGGCTTCCCACTGCCAGAGGGCAGGGTTAGATGGGATATTGGGGAGGAATTGTTCCCTGGGAGGGTGGGGAGGCCCTGGCACAGGGCGCCCAAGGCCAGGTTGGACAGGGCTGGGAGCAGCCTGGGACAGTGGAAAGTGTCCCATGGCAGGGGGGGGGGACTGGATGGGTTTTAAGGTCCCCTCCAACCCAAAGCATTTTGGGATTCTGTAACTGCCCAGCCTGAACTAATGAGGGTTTCTCCTTTACTTTCCCCCGTGTTAAAGTTGCCTCCCCATTAGGTGTGAGCTCCTTCCTGACCATATAGTCAGAAGGGTGGAGAGGTGGGATCAACTAACATTAGCTTTCCTCACAAAGTGGACTGTACTAATTGCTTTTGGGAGAGTGCATGTTGTAATTACATTCCCTAACAGTTGCACCAAAAGCAACTACAGCAGAAACGATTCTCTAATACATAGGGGTGAATGTATCTCTTAACTGGGACAGAAATCTTCATGGGTATTAGTCCAGACCTGGGCAAGTTCTCCTGTTTTGAGCCTCTTGAGGCAGAATGTCTCCTGCTGATGCAGAGCTGGGGCACAGGAAGGTTGGACAAAACAGTGGCAGCAGCAATGTGTTTGGATCTGTGAAAGATGATGCACTTCTGTGCTCCATGTGATTCTCTCCAGTGCATTTTCCATACCACTGACGTGTTCTTATCCTCCTCAGAGCCCTCACTTGGGTTTGTCACTGAGTTTTGGAACTGGTAGGCACTTGGCACTCAAATTGTGATGCCCTCCAGCTGCTGGTCTCGCTGACACTCACAGCATCCCACTGAGGCAGCGCTTTCCTCTTCTCTTCCAGACTCCTCCGATGCCGACAGATTGGAAAGGTTCTTTGACTCGGAAGATGAAGACTTTGAAATCCTGTCCCTTTGAAAACAAATAGGAAACTGACTCTGCAAATTTGTGTATGTGTGGGGAGAAGGGGGGAGGGAAGCTCCTTCGAGAGCCTGGGGCTACCGGTTTCCATAGGCGCTTGCTGCCATCCCCGCCTCCCGTCCATCCTGGCATTCCGTGCCGTGTCTGCGGTGGCACGAAGGACCGAGAGGGTGTCACAGCCTTCCTGGCTGCAGCTGGAATTTCTCAGCAGCAAACAGTTGCTGGAAGTGGATGCAGTGGTGCTTAGGAGTTGGAAGCCTATCTGTCACCTCAGCAGGTCAGCTGGGCCTTCCGCGGGAGGCACGGAAATCGTTAGAGCGCTGAATCCTTCCATGGGGACTCCCCTCTGAAGCTTAAGTAGAACCCACCCGTCATTTAGCAGGAGAAACGTCCAGATAATGCCTTTAGCAGCTTCCCTTCTCACTGGACTGCAGCTCACAACGCCAGGGAACAGCAGCCACGTCCCGCAGACAGCTGTGAGGCCTCCGGAGTGCAGGGCCCTACGGTACAACTCCTGTTCGTGCTCTGCAGGACACTCAGCACTACCTCTCCTGCTCACACCCTACGGAAAAGGGAATTGAGGGAATTTCTACGTGACTGGGAATTCAATAGGTGAAGTGTGGAGCAGTGCTGTGCTGCTGGGGAGGAGCGTCTCAACCCCAGTTTAAATAACAGAAGGAATGGAAGAATAGAAAATGTGTGTTGCTCAGTGCGTCAATCCATGTGCTTCTACAGTGGAATAGTCTCTACAGCAAGTACCTTCAGGAAAGCTGCTTTGAGCAGAAAACTGAATTCCACAGCCCTGGAAATAAGAGTCCAGAGCTGGGAGAGGTGAAAGAGGGCAGCAGAGATCTGCCAGGCGTGTGCCAGGCTTCTGCCTGTCCCCCAGTGAGCTGGCATGGCACCTAGGGAGTGATGTTGTCCTGCCAAAAACCTGAGCTGTAAAACCTCTCGAGGTGCCCTGGGCGGGTTGGTCAGCAGTTCCTCCAGCTACTCCTGTCAGACATTCCCTTTCCAAAGCAGAAGAGGTGCCTGAAGGTCGAAGAGGTTTCCAAGCTGTGTTGGTACCTTGCCTCTGCCAGCTCCCCTCCCTGTGGAGTGTGCCCAGAGGTGCTGTAGGAGCTAACCTGGAGAAACGCCTGTCAGGTAACCATCCAAGGAAGGGCAGAATGCCTTGAGAAGGTCCAAATATACTGGAAATGTTAGCTACTTTAAGATGGTAGCTCTGCCTAGGGCCCTTCTCCACGCAGAGGAAGGAAAGCTGTGGAGGAGAGCTGTCTGCATGCACACTGCAAGGGAAGTTGCTGCTGTAGTTTCCTTGGTGTGTGCTGCACACTGCAACCCCGTTTACAAGGCTTTGGTTTGTGCATTCAGGTTTGGAACCTGTCAGATGATGGTGGTGGGCCCAAGGGTGGTGCCACCCAGCTAGAAATGACCTGTTCCCCCGTGACTGACCTACTGATGCTCTAACTGTCCCTGTGATACCCGAAAGCAGAGGTTTGAACTGGGAACCACAATGCTTCTGTCACTAAATTATTATTTGCTGCTTTCTGCCTGCTTCTCCTCTTCTCTCTTGTAGTCAGGGGAAGAGGCAGCAGAGGAAGTGGGGCTGTGCTCCATTCATCTGCTTTCAATTTCTATCTGAATAAACAGATCTAAAGTCTTGGCCTGTCCTAATGTCCTTGCACAGGTTGAAGGAGGTGATGGGTGGGATGCAGTACACCAGGAGAGTCCAGTGTGGAGAGAGGCTCCAAGAGAGCTGGGGAAGGACTTTGGACAAGGGCCTGAGGGGGACAGGACAAGGGGGAATGGCTTCCCACTGCCACTGGGCAGGGTTAGATGGGATACTGGGAAGAAATTCTTCCCTGTGAAGGTGGGGAGGCCCTGGTACAGGGTGCCCAGAGAAGCCCCATCCCTGGAAGTGTCCAAGGCCAGGTTGGATGTGGCTTGGAACAGCCTGGGATAGTGGAAGGTGCCTATGGAAAAAGATGATCCTTAACATCCCTCTCCAACCCACATCAGTCTATGATTCTGTTTATTCCACATTCATTATTTTATGTCTAAGGACAGCTCAGCCAGACAGGATTTTACCTGAGTGTTAACCCCAATAACAGAGCTGAGCTCAGCTGTCTTAGATCTTGAACAGGTATTTCTGGCTTTTCTTTAACAGGTATTTCTGGCTTTTCAGCATGTTGTCTTGTCCCAGTGTTGCTGTCAGGGCCTGGTGCAGCTTTGCAGGGGCTCACCTCCCTCACCAGCAGTGTCTGGCTGCCAAGTGCTGGGCAGCTGTGGGGGAAGGCAGCAGCTTTCTCCATTGTAGCTGATGCTTGTCTTAACAATTTTGGTTTAAGTATTTACCTTCCTCTCCCTGCTCATGAATCTGTTCAATCTGCCTCTCTCTTAGAGAGGATTTGGTCTGTGGAGATCAGAGCAGTCCACCACAGGAAGGTGAACACCCAGCAGAGAGCCTTGAACTCTGCTGGCCATGCCCATCCCTCAGTGCCCCTGGCAAATGCTGAACATTCCCGTTTGTCCTGGTGCTGTAGGTGATTCACAGGTTTCAGACTGCCCTGGGGCACGTGCAGGAGCCACAGGTGACTATTCCTCTCATCTTGGCCAGTCTAAAATAATTTATGGGCCCTCTAAACAGGCCTTGCTATCATCTAATCCATCTGTTTCAGGCTCCTACCTGCTCACAGCTGTCCAGCACTGCACAGCTGGGGAGAAGGCTTGAATTCACCTCTCCCTTTTTTCCACAGCTGTAGCAAACAGCTTCCCATGGATTTAGTGATGAACTGCAGCACTTTCACCTCCCATATACCCTTCTATAAGATAAATGATCATACTTTAAAAAAATGCCCTGTGCCAAATGCTTAAAAGAATAATTTATTAGCAAGTCCTCTTTGAGCATGGGGGATGCATTTCCTAGAGAGGAAGAATGATCAGAAATATGGCAATTCCCCAAAAATGGGAACTGGCTGTGTCCAGGGATGGCCCTGGGCTCCACCTCAACATCTGCACTCCAGGACTGGAGCTGGAACAAGAGCTCCTGCTTGGGCAAGGGAGGTTTTTGCAAGGAATTTGATACAGGCTCGTGGCATACTCATATAAAAAATGCAGAAGAGAGGGGACTGTGCAGGATGGAGGGGAGGAGCAGATGGAACAAGCACAGCAGCAGCACGTTGGACCCAAAAGAATGCACAGGATCTAAGCTGTAGCTGCTGCCATGTCACAGTCATCCAAGTGCAGAAGATCCTGGAAGTGACCTTCCCCTTATTCTTTTAGACCTGTATGAAGTTTCATTTCCAGAGTTCTCCCAAAGGCTTATTCTGAACCTCCTGCATAGTTTCCTCTGCAATGGACTTGATTTCTCTGTGCAAATCTTCAATGCTCTTTGAAGCATCCACTGTCCGTTTCCAGGGCAAAAAAAAATACAGGATACATAGAGAGAAGACAGAAATGTGTTACTGGACACCAACAAATGAGAAAAGCCTTGTTGTTAACATCTGCTCCCCCCATTACTCAATATTGTTACTCTTCCTGAGTAGTGAAATGAGCTAATTACACCTCCTCTCTGCAGCTTCTGGAGTGGATTTGGGAAAAACCAATACGTGTGTAGGAATAGACATTTAAGAAGTAGATGTGAGGATAGGTGAAGGGAAACAGAAGAAACTGCTGCTGCATGTTGTTTGCTGGCAGTCTTTGGGGTGTGTGACAGAGGCAGCTAAGCCAGGGATTCATCCCAGCTGCACAAAGAGCTGACCAGGGTGTCCTGGAACAGGGAAGTGCCCTCTGTGCCACCACTCAGTGCCCTTGGCTGGTCCCCAACGCGTCCCCCTGAGCAGAAGTGGGAAGGGGGAGCACAGGGATATGACAGGCAAAATTAGGGAGCTCTCATTAGAGACCCCCACCCCAGTCCAGGACAAGCCCATTAGAGTTATTTCCTCACCTTCCAGTTGAGGGTCTTGTCCTCCATTAGGCAGTAGAAGGACTGGAGAACTTTCTCTTGGAAGGAGCTGGTCTCGTAACGTTCGTGACCGAAGTTCCCTCGTTCCGCTGCTTCCTCCGGGCTCAGCTGAAGAAACAGGATCAGGTCTGGCTTGGGGAGTCCAACATCTGGCTGTTTGCACCAGTCCAGGCAGAAGTTCTGTCCCAAGCAAAGACAACCGAGCTTGAGGTGAGACACACACAAAGATGGGAAAGCAGCAGGTTGGCTGGAGAGTGAGGTGGGAAGGAGAGAGTGAACGGCCAAGGACGGCAGGAATCACAACCCAAAACACTCTGCACAGGCTACAAACTGGAAAAGTGATATCCCAGCTTACCATGTGGGAATTCAGGCCTGGTAATGTGGGGGTGAGTGGGTTTTTGTCAGTTCAGCACCTCTGGTGCCCATTTAAGTTGGAGAGAGCTCCAGCTTTTCATGCCTCTGCTGCAGAGCCCACCTGAGCTCTACCAAGGCACATTCTGAGCCTCCACAGAGCTGTTACCACTCCAAAACTTGCTCAGTCCAAAAGAAAGCTGCTCCCACACACGACCACCACACAGCTGCAGTGCACATCTCTCTGAGCCCATGGAGGCTCCTTTTCAATACTCACCTACCCAGGAATTTCAGCCCAGACACAAGAGGTGCAGTTTTCCAGCTTCTGGATTTTGCTGACACATCTGAAGACTTCCATCAGGGCATGTGAATCCATGGTGTTGGTGAGACTAGAGGCTTGTCCACTTACTGCTCATCCACATCTTAACTCCCTCTAAGAGGAGCAGGCACATCTGCCCTCCAGTTTCTCCCCAGATCCTGGTAATCTGGGTATTTTTTGGATGTATGTGCAGTGGGTTTTTCAATCCCATGAGGGGGTAAGAGAAACTGGAAGTGCCACAACATCTTGGATGTGAGCTCTGGCTGCCAGTAAACTTTTGTGTTAGATATGGGCATCAACATCTCTCCTTCTTGAGTGGAAAACATGCTAAACTCCATTCTTTTAAGAAGCAGAGGAGGTCCCTCCCAGCAGCAAAGGATGCCATCCCTGCTTCCCAAGGGTTGCATCCGCATGGCTGAGCCCTGCAGGTCACCAGCTACATTCAAAGAAATGTAGACACTTGAAGACACCCTTTTTCCCCCACCAGAGAGTAGCAGAACATTCCTTGCTGTGCCCATGTGGATTTGGGATCATTATTTTGGGGTGATTCAGCTCATGTCACATGTCCTGGCTCCTAATTTGGGGCTTTTGCAGACACCTGCTTAGCACCTGAATGCTTCAATGCATTTGTCTCAGGGTTAAGCCCCAAGCCACACAATGTCCAGGGAAGCAGGAGGGTGAAAGATGCAGGTGAGGGTGCAGGGCCTGGGGGCCCAGGATCTCCTCAGTCCTTCCAGGAAGCAGGGAAAGGCTTGGGCAAGAGTGAATGTAGGTCACGGCTGGTGCTGCAGGCATGGCTGGAGCTTCTGTGAGCACAGGATTCTCTTGGAGGATTGATGGCTGCTCAGCAGGAACGGGACCCATCTGATGGAGTGGGACAGGGGTGGCTGTGCAGAACAGCTCAAAGGGAGGCTGACAGAGCTGACTTGTTCTGAAAGCAGGGACAGGCCAAAAGGCACAAGGGGGAATGCGAGAAATTCAGGCTAAACGAAGAAAATCACTTTTACTCTGAAGGTGAGCAGAGCAGAACCCAGAAAGGAGTGGATAAACGTCCCTGAAGATGCTCTAACCTTGGCTGGGTGTAGGCCCAAGCAGCCTGCTGGAGGCTGGGCTTCATGAACTCCACAGGTCCCTCCTATTGTATGTGGTTCTGTTATGTTTCACAAATTTACAGGCCAGCAGCCTGAGCAAGTACAGAGAGTCTTAAATAAACTCCCAGAAGCATTCTCCAGAGTCACACAGGTCAGCTTCCAGTCCAGCAGTCCTTCCAGATTTACAAAAAGTCACCAAATAAGTTTCTCTGCTTGTTCTGGGGAAGGGTAGACCCACGTTAATACCTGAGCTGAAACTTCCATCCCTCCTTTCCAATCCTCATTTCCCTGAAGAAGAACGGCCCCATTCACACCAACAGCCTCTTCCTGGAGCTGCTTCCTCAAACACAGAGAGGGGCAGGGGCTGCTGCAGGTCTCACTCACCTCTTTGGCACTCGTGAAGGCCACTCCAGAGAAGGCGTATCTGTCAACCACCACCGTGATCCCTTGGTGTAGTTTCTCCTTCATCGTCGGTCTGAAACCACACAGGAGACAAAATAATAAAGTTGCATTCCTTTACAGTGACAGAAATGAAAAGAGTTAATCTAAAACTCCAAGTATGTCATCATAAACAGAGATCACTGGCAGGGGCAGCTGTGATGTGTCTGATTCTTCTTTCTTTGGTTCTGTCTAGTTCTGTTACTCAGAGCCTGGCTCAAGGCACAGGAGATGCTGTTTCTTCTTTAGATTTGGTTGTTTATTATTTCTTATCTATGCTACAGCTACACAGGTTCTGCTCCTAAGCTCACAAGGTGGAAAAATGGCCACAGAGTTCTTCTTCCAAGGCCTTTTGAAGGCCAAACTATCCAATTATATAATGCCAACACATTTATTTTTACTTATAACCCAATAATCTGTTAACCTGACCTCTGCACTGAGGATTTTTCTGTCCAGTCACTAACTTGCTCAAACTTGTGAAGAAGAAGGAAGACAGAAGTACTAACCACCACCCTAATCCTTCCATCTTGTTACCTGTATATATATTACTGTATCCCAAAACCCAGAATTCTGTATCTTCACCCAGTGATCTAACACACTTCTATCAATCACACACCAACAATCTCAGTGTTATCACATAGATTTGGAAGCCTTTTCCAGGGCCTCAGGTCAAATGCAGAGTATTTTGGGGGGTCAGTGCTTGTCAGCTCTGAGAGATTAAAACTCTCAGAATCCAGGGTTCCAAGTGTGGTGCAGATGGCAGGTGAAGAGCTGTTTGTATTCTCCACCAGGCATTGACCAAACACCCTTTCATGATACCCAAATTCAGGGTGCCAAACACTGGGCACTGCTCTAGGCAGCTCCAGGGCTCACAGGCAAGATCACAGATGAACTTATATTGACATGAACAGCTTAGTTCCCTTTTCAGGTGGTGCAGCAGATTTTGTGATAGGCTCTGCCACCTTCATTCACGACAGTTCTTCTCAGAGCTCACTTATCTGCCTTCTGTTCTCCCAGCTTAACTGGCACTGCCACTACAGCACAGCCAGCAAAGCTTTTCTGTAAAATGAGAACATTTTGAAATCTGTATTTCCAGGTAAAAACAACAGGCAACACTGATTTCCCCACGTCCACACGCAGACTCTGTGACTAAAGCAAGAACAGCCAGTTACAGCTGAACGTAGCCTTTGGCTAGAGGGGAAATTTGGGCACAATTCCTTAACCAGTGTCACTCACAGGGACTGGCAAAGCAAGATACCTTCAGCAGAGAGTAAATTCACAGTCTGGGCTGGTTCAGTCTCAGCTTCCCAATTCTTTAATCCAGTGCAGCACTGGAGTTGAAAATATGGCACCAATGATTCCACAAGAACAAGCTGTGGGATCTGGTCTAAGATTACAATGGCAGGGTTAGATGGGATTTTGGGAAGGAATTCTTCCCTGTGAGAGTGGGCAGGCCCTGGCACAGGGTGCCCAGAGCAGCTGTGGCTGCCCCTGGATCCCTGGCAGTGCCCAAGGCCAGGCTGGACAGGGCTTGGAGCAGCCTGGGACAGTGGAAGGAGGCCCTGCCCATGGCACAGGGTGAGCTTTAAGGTCACTTCCAACCCAAACTATTCTGGGATTCTGTGATTAAATCCAAAGAGTCCTTAAGACACCACTTCCAGCCTGTTTTCCTGTCTAAACAGGATCACATTCTTGCACTTTCTGTACCCACTGCAAGCTCAAACCCCGGGAGATTCAACACCACACATTTTTCTTTTACAACTGAACAAACATCATCTTTACACGTGTTCCCAGCGGTTGGCAGAGAAGAGCAGGTGAATGGTGTGGTCCTCCAGGTTCTTCTCCTTCCCCAGGTAGGAGCTGATCAGCTGCCCAATCTCTGTGCTTCTGTCTGCAGGACAGAAAGGGAGAGGATGCAAAGGCTGCCCCAAACTGCTCTCCCAGAGGGGGTCCATCTGTCCTGGGGGTCTGTCTATCACGGGTGGGAGGTCGGTCTGACCAGGGCAGGGTCTATCTGTCTGTCATGAGTGGGACAAGGTCAGTCCATCCCGGGTGGGAGTCTGTCTGTCTGTCACGGGTGGGAGAGGGTCAGTCCATAAGGGGCTGGGGATCTGCCTGCCTGTGACAGGCTGGGGGGAGGCGGTCGGTCCATCCAGGATGACAGTCAGTCTGTCTGTCGGGGTGGGAAGGGTCCATCCGCCCGTCGCGGATGAGGGGCTGTCGTTCTGTCCGAGCGCGGGGGTCCGTCTGTCACGGGTGGTCCGTGATCGGTCCGCCCAGGGTGGGACGGGTCTGTCGGTCAGGACCGGGGGCAGTCCCTCTGTCCAAGCGTGCGGCTCCATCTGTCACGGGTGGGAGCAGCCCAGAGCCCGGCCGNCTCCGCCCAGGGCAGCGCCCGGGGCCGGCACCGCCTCAGCTCCCCCCGCGGGCGCCCGGGGGGGCGGAGAGTGGGCCCGTGAGGAGGCGTCAAGCGCGGGAGCTCCGCTCGCGCCGGGCCCGGCTCCGGATAAATGGGGGGCGGCGGCGGCGGCGGCGGCAGCGCGGGAATTAAAACTGCGCCACGGGCGGCGCGGGGGGGGGGGGGGCGCGGCTGTGCGCATACGTCATCAGTCGGCGCCAGGCTGCGTCACCGGTGCGCGCTGGGGAGCGGGAGGCCATGGCGGCTGTGGGGGCCAGCCAGGCGGGCGGGCAGGCCCGCTCCCTTCTCCTCCCTCGGGCGGGGGTCCCGCTCCCGCCTCGGCTGGGCCGCTGGTGCCGGGTCAGTGGCGGCCTGCCAAGGCCCCCAGGCAGGTGCTCCAGGACTGCTGAGGTGAGCGAGCGGCTCGCGGTACGTGACTGACAGCATGGCTTGGGTTGGGTTGGGAAGCACCTTACAACTCATCTCGTTCCAGCCCCTGCCGTGGGCAGGGACACCTTCCATTGACAACGTTGCTCAGAGAATTTAGTAGCATTTCTCTTACAGGTATTGAGAATCTGCCGTGCGAACTGCAGAGGAACTTCCAGCTGATGCGGGAGCTGGATCAGAGAACAGAGGGTGTGTGCAAGTATTTTGGCAAGCGAGGGCCGAGAGAGCCTGGCCTGAAGGATGGGAAGACCCCAGTGGAGGCTGGGCTTTAGAGGAGGTGTCTCCCCTCTACTGCTGTTCCTTTTCTCAGCCCAAGCGTTCTGCACTGTTTGTTTCTTTCCTGTGAGGATGCAGCTCACATCACAGGGCTTGATTTTGTTTTCAGTTTAAATCCATAGCTCTGTGATCACTGCACTCAGTGGCCACTTGGATAGCCCTCCTTCCACATATTTCCATATCTACCGAGTTCTAAATTCCTGTGTGCCTTGCAGGACCATTTTCACTTCCTTTTTGAAGCTTTTGTTGATATCTGGCTGCACATTAACGATTTTTGTATTGAACCATCAGAACAGTGTGCAACAAATAAAACATTCTGCATGTGGGAAGAGAGGCTGAAACTTGTGAACCCGTGGGTTCAGTTTCTGATTTTGACTGTGAATTAACTGTAAATTAACTTCTGAATTAGCTGTAGAACACTTGAGAAAGCAGAAGCACACCACAAGCGTCAAAGAGCGAGTACCTTTAACTTAATTGGTTTTGTTTTTAAAAAGGAAAGTGCATTAAGGAATTGAGGGGGGTGTAAAAGCTGTCGGGAAGGGTCTCCTAAATACCATAAGCAAGTAGAAAACCGAAAATACCTGCTTTGGTATTTTCATATTCAGTTTAAATTCATAGCTATGATCTCTGATCAGGTCTCTGAGGTGTATCTGGTGTGTTTTTCAGACAAGAAGGCGGAGATCGACAGCCTGGCAGCAGCGTACATGGAGTCGGTGAGGAGCATGGTGCCTGAGGAGAGAGTGGAGCACCTGAGGAAGATCCACAGTGCCTACAGCAAGTGCAAGGAGTACAGCGATGACAAAGTGCAGCTGGCCATGCAGACCTACGAGATGGTGAGCCATGGGAAAATGGGAATTCTCTGGAGTGGTGCACGTGAGATACTTCGCAGTGTCAGCTTTCCCTGGCTTTTTTTGGGGGGGGTGTTTGCTTAAATATCTTAGCAAAACAAATTATTAGTCTTCAAGCTTATATTTCTCACTCTTGCCTTCTCCTGTGGCACCAGGTTTCTCTTTTGCTGAAGAATTAGTGAGTTTATCCCCCTTGGAGGTGACTTTATCAGTAGTACTCGTCTGCTGTGTGATAATGCCAGCAAATTTACCCCACTCCCTCCTCCCCAGCAGCTCTCTGTCACTGATAATTTATTTGGGGCTGGTCTTAGTTGAAAGCAAAATTGTTTTAAGCCAGCTGCTGTACTATAACGTGGAGGAACAGCAGGAATTCTCCTCATTTCCCTTGGTTTATTGGATGTCAGAATTTTCTTGATGGACCTTGTGAGAAGATTCCATTTCTTAAGATGCAGCTTTCCTTTTTTTTTCCTTCTGTCCCTGTCCCTTGAATAATTCTTATCTTGATGTGTTTTACCCTCTGGATGAAACTTGAGTGAGGAGAATCCTTTTGACTGTACTAAGTGTTTGTTGTCCAGTTTGTAGAGGTGCTTTGGGTTTTCCTGCAGCTGCAGGAGATGCTTTATTGCCATCAAATACTGCAGAAAAGGAAATTATGTCCCAGGAATGTCCGTGCCCTAGATAACTAGTGAACTCACTTGATGACAGAGTATTGCAGCAGCACAGTTTGGGGGTGGTGGATTGAAATCCCTGTTCTGAAAGTCCCTCTATTGCAGCCAGGGTAGTACAAGGTACTTAATTAATGTGTGTTGACTTGATAGTGAGGATAGTCAGCCTCTGTCTGTATTTATTGCTAAAGTTCTTTGATTCACGTGACAGTGGAGTACCAGGCAAAAATCCTAACTGCTCTACTCCACACATTTCAAGGACTGTATCTGAATTTTGAAAATTGCAGGGACACACCAGTTATTTTAGTATCTCTCACCTTGTTTTATTCTGAAAATCATTAGTCTGAGTTGCTTTGACTCTCATTTATGTTGCCTCCCTCTTCCTTCCTTTCTGCTTGCTTATAGAGGGATGGGGTCCTCTTGCTTTTGCCTCCTCATTCCCTTTGTGTGTGCCATTTCCCTTTTCCCTGCCTGTACCCCTCCCGTGCCTCGCTCTGTAGCACCACGCTCTGTTCATGCCGATAACAGCCACGTTTTAGCCCTTCCTGTTTTCGTTTGGGGCTCATTTTTTTGTATTTCTTTGTAATTCAGTTTGTGGTTTCCTCTGGGTGCAGGTGGATAAGCACATCCGCCGGCTGGATGCAGACTTGGCACGATTTGAAGCTGATCTCAAAGATAAACTGGAAGGCAGCGACTTCGAAACCCCTGGATCTCGAAGCCTGAAAAGTGAGTAAATTTGATACAATTGAGAGCCTTTTCCAGCACTTGGAATATTGAACCAGGAAGGCCGAGATGTAAAATAGGCTCTTATTTCTGGAGGAAGGAAAGAAGTGCACCGTTCTCTGCTTGTTTTTAATGCTCTTCAAAATGTTTACAGTGGGCAAGAGACGAAGAGAAATGTGGTGCTGGGATCAAATTTACTGTCACTGTTCTACAGATCATCCTGAAGTTGTTACTAGTTCTAAGGAGAGTGCTGTGCCAAAACTGCACTGGTGTGTGTAACAGTCTTAGTTTCAGGAAAAATGAGGAGTTAAAGGAAGATACCAGTTTCTGTAGTGTATACTGAAATATTGTGTGATTACAGGGACGTTGGAATGTGGATACAGCAGCACAGCACAGCTTGATGCCTTTGAACTGTGAAATAAGGGGTAGGAGCAGGGAGGTGGAGAGAAAAGTTATGTTAGTTATTGAGTAACCTATTAACTGTGTTTAAAAAGATAGTGAGATTAAAAAAAAGTACTGCATGTCTAATGAAGTGTGATGCTGTTTATGACTTGTGCTGCAGTGTTTTATTGCCAAAACTGCAAACATGCGTTTGGTGCTCAGTTGTACTTGTCAGTTTGGTGTATTTGTGGCTTAAAAATGCATTTCTGTTAGCATATTCAATTACAGATATAATAAGGATTACTCAATTACATAGGAAGTAGGGATTTCAAGACAGTAACTGCATCAAAAGGACAACAGCTGGGAATGTTTCTGCCATTCAAATGGGCTGAAACAATGGGGTTGTTTTTCCTTTCTAGAGGGACGAAGTCAGAAAGACAAAAGAAGCTCTCGTGGTCGAGGCAGGAGAACATCTGAAGAAGATACACCAAAGAAAAAGAAACTCAAAGGAGGGTAAGGCAGAGCCAGGCACAGCTCCAGGGCCTTGGGCTTGACACTCCATGAATTTTCCACAAGCTCGTCTTACCCTATTTATGACTCGTGTCCGGATGGCGCGCGGTGTTAGGAGTGTTCTGGTCTTACTCCAGTTCATTAATGTCCTGCTTAGGACAGGCCAGCATTGTTAATTACCTCCTTGGTTGGCATGTGGAAGCTCAGCATGCTTGGAACACACTGACTGGAAGGACAAGATCAGCCTCCCTGTTGCTGTTGGCAGGCTGGGAGAAAATAGCTTTGATTTTTGTCACAGGGCTATTTTTAACAGTTGCTTGTGGTCTTGATGGCAAAAGAAACTCACTTGTCCATCAGGACAGAAACTGACATTGTGCTGCTGCTCTAGAAGTCTTGGAGAATTTTGGGGGTTGTTTTCAAAGGATTGTGTCCTAGGTAGCCTTGACTACTCTGATTTGGTTTTGAGAGGCAAGGAGGAAAGCATGTCCCCTGTCAGATGGGATTTGTATTAAAGGGGCTTGGTTTATTCTGATAGTTGGCTAAATGGAGGGGCAGAAAACTAAAAATAGTTTTTATGGACTGCTACTGGCATGTCAACACATCCCTGTCAGAGTAAGAGGGTTCACTTATGCCTGACAATGAGAAAAAAATGTATATTGAAACAGGTTTGGGAAAAAATCCAAACAAATTATTCTACCCACAACCAAGAGTGATCCGTATGAGAATTTTGTTCCTTTACCCATGGCGTCTATGGAGCCCTCTTTTAATTCTTTCTAGTCATACTATGTTTGATCCAACCTACCTTATAATTTTAATTACTGGATTGTGGTAATGTGATATAAACTCTAAAACAGGGTCAGTGTGGTTTAGGGAAGATAATGTAAAATGCTAATTTCCACAAGCAGGATTTAAATCTTGAAAACATCAAATCCTAGAATGGTTTGAGTTGGGAGGGACCTTAAAGACCATCCCATTGCAGGCCCTGCCATAGGCAGGGACACCTTCCACTAGCCTGGGTTGTTCCAAGTCTGGCATGGGGCAGCCACAGCTTCTCTGGGCACCCTGTGCCAGGGCCTCCCCACCCTCACAGGGAAGAATTTCTCCCCAGTATCCCATCTAAGCCTGCCCTCTGGCAGTGGGAAGCCGTGCCCTTGTAACACAGTGTTGTCTGCAGTGGAGAAGTGTTTTGTCCTGACTGTCCTTGCCCACAGATCTGAGTTTGCTGATACCATCCTGTCAGTGCATCCCTCGGATGTCCTGGACATGCCAGTGGATCCCAACGAGCCCACCTACTGCCTGTGTCACCAGGTGTCCTATGGAGAGATGATTGGCTGTGACAACCCAGATGTAAGCACTTGAGAGATGATTGATTTTCAGATGTGTGTTGTGTCCCAACCCTGTCCAATCTGAGCAGGGGGTCCTTGCTCAGTTAGGCCATGCCGAGTGATGGGAACCTTTGTGAATCACTAAGAATCTCCTCTGTGGGTTTTTCCTTTCTCTTTTGCAGTGCCCAATCGAGTGGTTCCACTTTGCATGTGTGGACCTGACCACCAAACCGAAAGGGAAATGGTGAGTGTGACAAGATTCAGCTTTGGGCTTTTTATCAGGCTGCAGTTTGCCTCAACAAGAATTAAAACCCTGCTGTGACCCTGACAGAGGAGCTTTGCTCTTCTCATCAGAGGGTTTGCATCCTCTGTGACTGGGGATTATGTTGGAGGGTAGAAGATACAAGATGAACCTTCTTCTTAAAATCCACTTCCACAGAAGTCTTAGGTTCTGGTGGCAGCAAAACTGCCTGATAAAACAGAGCAGGTTTTGACCTGAGGCTTGTGTAAACATGGACATCTGAGGTTTGCTGTCACTAGTTGTGGCTGTGCTTAAAACTGAGAGACAGGTACCTCTTCATTTCACTTCTGGAGGCAGATTTTGAAGACTTCTCAGGGTTTTATTTCTGTATATGCTCATCTTGGAAAGGATCATGGGCTTGTTATTGTTACCTAATGGACCATTTAAATAAAATTAACAAGTTGCCTGTCAGAAACAGGCTTATTTGTGCACAAATATTAAAAACAGTTCTTGGGCTCTGTGCTGTTAATTTCAGGAGCTAATTACTGCCTCTTTTCCTACAGGTTTTGTCCTCGTTGTGTTCAGGAGAGAAAGAAAAAGAAGTAAGGAGTAGAGGGGAGTACACCGCCGAGGCAAGAAGAATTTAATATATTCCTTCATTCATGTTGCAATATTACCTTTGATTATTTTTTGTTAATCTATCCTCCATCTTTTTCCGGTATGATATTTAATTATCCAGTGGCCAGTTGAAATTCCTGTTCTTTCCTAAGACAATGACTTTGGGAGGGAATCCCAAATCCCTTTGCCACGGAGATTTTATTTATGTTAGTCTTGCACAATAATACTGAGAGAGGGCGTTGCCTTTTCTGGCTGTTTCCATTTCCCTGAAGCTTCTTTAAGTACATCACTGTGAAGATGAAACCTACAGTATTCTTGGAGAGAGAGAGAAGGTCAGATTTGTTCACAAAATAAGATGAAGGCCTGAGTTGTTAGCTGTGATTGATTTCCACATTTACACTTGTGGGTAAATGTGGAAATCAGGTTTTAGGGAAAGGCTCCATGAGGACACTGTTTGTTCCCAGGATGGTGTGGCTTTGCTGTTGGAGAAGGCCGTTCTGGAATGTTCTAACAGGACTTCTTGCCTTTTTCTTAATGGGCCACATTTGCATGTTCTTGTCTTCTTTAGCTGCCTTCAGATGATGAATGTGAATCCTTGCATTAGCACAGTGTCAGTGGCTGCAGCAGAAGGGAGAGAGGAAATCAGGAGTCGGAAGCAAAGATCTGTTTTTTCCTTCCTCTGAGAAATAGTGGGTGCAGAAGTTGAGGGAAGAGCAGAGATAAGTCTTGCCTTCATATCTGTCTCCTGCATCACGAGGCTTACCTGCCTGTAGTGGGGAAAGGTGCAGCAGGGTTTCCTCCTTGCTGGTGGAAGGAGGGAGAAAAAGCCCCAAACTCATGAACTTTGCTGGCTCTGGTCCCTGGTGCTGTGCAGGGCTGTGTGCTGCTTTCCATACCAGTGTGCAGGAGCTCTTGGTATAGACTGCTGGAAAGGCATAAAGAAACTTCCAGATAAAGTTTTCTTCTGCTGAATTAATAGTACAGAAGATTAAAAACACTTCTGCTCAGATTCTGGCACCTGCTTTCAAAAGAAGGCTTTTCCTGTTGCACTGAGGTTCTTACTCATGTTTTGCAATGAAGGAAAGTAGAACACAGCTCCTGCCACTTCTCCTTCCCTCTGTGGGGCTTTGTGCCTCCTGCTGACATAGAAGAAACCCCTCAATCATGAGGCAGCTTTTCTGTGAACATTGATTTATGGCAGGAAAAAAGGAGGAATTGTAGGAAAAAATCCCTGTCTTCAGGGTCCTGCCATTTCCAGTGTGATGCTGCACGTGTCTTTACTACACTGCATCACAGAGAGATGAAGTTCCCACAGTTCTGTGCATGAAAATGCACATTTGTGGTGATGGCTGCCATGGAACAGCACATGGAAAGCAGGCAGGGAAATGAAAGCCGGAGTGCTGGAGGGAAGGAGGAGGAGCAGCACAGTCACACAAACCTGGAGTACAGTGAACCCTCTCCTTCTTCTTGCCTCTTCACAAGAGCAGGTTGGTGATAGCTCATGAGCCAGCCTGGGATCCAGTCCCCAGTGGGTGAGAGCTGCTCCTCCTTCACCCACTGCACTGAGTGGGAGCACTGCTGTGTCCTGACAACCCGTGTTGATGCTGCTCCAGGTTTTGTTTCCCCTTCCATCCAATGGTATTGTAGACAACTTCTTTTCCCTTTTTTTTTTCCTAAGGCTCTGTTAGTACTGGTATTGCCATGGATTAAGCATTTGGTTTGAAACTATCTCAAAATTCCACTCCAGAGGTCTTGCTGGAAACAGCTGTGAGGGAAGGGAGCAGCTCTGGGTGAGCCAGTGTGGAGCTGACTTCCCTCAGCTCCAAAATTCTCATCAGGTAGGATAACAAAACACATTTTTAGAAATGGTTTTGGGGCTTCGAAGAGCATTTTCCACTTGAACCAGCAAAGCAAAAAGGAGAACAAGCTCTAGAATGTAGAGCCCTCGAAAGGAAGGATAATTTGCTAGGAATGATGAATAGTGTGAGGTACAAAATTCTCCTCTTCTTTACAGCATCTGTGATGTGCAGAGCATCTGAGATCTGATACCAGCAATAAACTCTCCCACTGGGAACATGCCAGTGCAGGGCTTGGATGGGCTCAGGAATATGTCCTGCTGTCTTACACCTGATTTTAAAGATTTTTTACGACTCCTTGTAGACAGAAATACCAGCAGCCTTCACTTTTGCTTACTAAAGGATTTAAATCTTCTGACTTTTGAATGTACAGTGTTAAATACTTCCTGGAGAAGGGTGATCCCTAAAGGAATATCCCACTAAACATTGCCCAAAAACCCTTCTAGGGGCCCAGCTTTACTGCAGCTCCTCCAAACTGGAGGTCGAAACCGACTTTCACCCAATTANGCAGCGCCCCCTGGCGGCTCGGCGTGAGGCGCGCCGCGCGTTCCCGACACTTCCAGGCCACGGAGCGTCCTTGGCATCTCCCGGTGCACCGGGATAATCCCGAATTCCCCCTCCCGCTCCCCGGTAACCCCCACTGCGAAGGGTGCGCGGCGCTGCGGTGTCCCGGGGGTGTGCGGTGGCAGCAGCGGGAGAGACTTCCCCGAGGCGCCGCGCCAGCAGTGCGCCTCCCCTCAGCGCTCAGTTCCCCCCCCGCGGCCACGGGGAGGGGGTAGCGAACAAGGCCGCGGATTTTTCCATGGCTTCCACAGCGCTGTGGAGCCGCGGGGCCGCCTGGCTGAGGAGCTGCCGAGGGAGGGTCCTGCAGCGCGGCGGGAGCCGGGATCCTCCGGGCGTGCCCCGGGGCAGGGGCTGCGGCGGCGGCCGGGAGGTGGTGCCGACCTGCGAGCGCTACGCGGTGCGGCGGCTGCCCTTCGCCCGGCTGGCCGACGGCGATGTGGCCTTCTTCGAGCGCCTCATGCCCGGCAGGGTCGTCACCGGCCAGGAGGAGGTGAAGCCATTTAACGTGGACTGGCTGAAGTCGGTGCGAGGTAAGCGAGCTGCTTGATGAAACCTCCTTCCTACCTCTAGTTATCGGAGCAACAAGTTTGCCGAAGGAAATTTTATCTTTATTTATGGCGGATCACATTTGTACAGACTATAGAGTTGGAAGGGAGCCATGAGGATTATCGAGTCCAACTCGTGGCCCTGCACAGACACCCCAATAACCCCACCCTGTGCCTAGGAGCGTTGCCCAAACGCTCTGGCAGCCCTGGGGCCGTGCCCATTCCCTGAGGAACCCGACCGCCCTCTGGAGGAAGAACCTTTTCCTGATATCCAGCCTAACCCTTTCCTAATGTTCCCTCGGGTCCTGTCCGGGTCACCAGAGACCAGATGAGTGCCTGCCCCTCCAAAATGAGTTTTTCTCATAAAAATACTCCTTTAAGAATTACCTCATACCTGGTAAACTTAGGCTTTCATTAAAAAAAAATCTAAACCCTCTTAATTTACTAATTAACTTTTTCCTGAGGCAAATTGATTCAGCTGACAGTTTTGATTGAACCTCAGAAAATAATAGGAAAGCTTTTGGGAGACTTGATTGCATCCTTCCAGTACCTTAAGGGGGCTTATTAAAAGAAGGGAGAGGGACTTTTTATACGGGCCTGGAGTGGCAGGACAAGGGGGAATGGCTTCCCACTGGCAGAGGGCAGGGATAGATGGGATATTGGGAGGGAATTCTACCCCGTGAGGGTGGGGAGGCCCTGGCACAGGGTGCCCAGAGAAGCTGTGACTGCCCCATCCCTGAAGTGTCCAAGGCCAGTTTGGACGGGGCTTGGAGCACCCTGGGATAGCAGGATGTGTCCCTGCCCATGGAATGAGTTCAGCTTTTGTGTCCCTCCCAGCCCAAATCATCGTGTGATTTTGTTACTCTAAATCAAGCACTGTGAATTCTCTGTTGCTTCTGTAAAAGATTCCATGAGAACTTAAACCGTTTCCCATTGCCCCCAGTGGCAGCCAAGTCTACCTATACATGCAAAGCTTTTGCAGGGCTTAAAGGGAAAGGCTGTTGTTGAAATCTTTGTTGTCAAAATGGTTGAAATGCCTAACAGTGGAGGGAGCACTGTTATTTCCCACCTCATGCTTTCCCCCCTGTTTCTTTCTGACCTCTGCAGAGCCACAGCTTGCCTTGAGAGTCCCTTGCTTTCATTGCAGGCTGCAGCCAGCTGGTGTTGAAGCCACAGACGACAGCAGAGGTGTCTCAGGTTCTCAGGTAACGTGCACCCTTTCTGCTGGGCTTGATGCTGAGGAGAATTGGGTTGAGTCAGGGATGATCTGGCGGGTGAAGGGAACTTGTAGGTGTTCAGACAACAATTCCTTAAGCATTGGAGTTGATGAGGCAGTTTTCTTCATGACTTTTCTGCTCTGATAAATGGCTAAAAGTAGCTATTTTACAGGTGCTCAGAGACGAGAAGCTTTGTGAAAGATTTAGGGGGGTCTGTTTGAAAGGCTAGAGAAGGTTAGGGCAGAACTGGGCAATCTGAGGATCTGTTTTATCCACATCCTGTGGTTCACTGGTGTGAGCACAGTTCTGGTTGGGCAGTACAGTGCTGGATCACTGTTTGGCTGAGGAGCTGAAAGCTGCAGGAAGCTTCTCCTGGCTCTGCTAAAACAGGGATGCAGCACACAGGAAGAACAGGCAGGGCTTCTGAAGAAACTCTGGTGCTGTGGGGCTCTGTGCCATCCCTTGTGCAGGAGCTGCTGTGAGCTCAGAGAGGACATGGTGGGTGGGGCTTGGCAGGGATGCTGCAGGTAGAGCAACTGAGGCACAGGTGCACATTTTGTTGCCTACAGGGCAATAATTTCTTGGGAGGAGGAGGGGAGTCATGTCTGAAACCACTGCCAGAGGCTGGCTGTCAGAGCCCACTGAGGAGCCCAAGCTGTTGACACAGACTGCTGCAGAAACAGCTTCTGTAGAAACATAAGCAGTGCTTTCCAGGCAGATGGTGTGTGCCACACGCGTAGATGCACACGGGGCTAACCCCAAGTGTTGGTTCTTTGCTCAGCGCTGGGCTGACTTCAGACAGGAGTTGCACTTTCTAACTTTGTCATCGAAACTGTCTCCTTGCATCAATTTAATCTTTTGGTGAAATGCTGCCTAATTTTAAGGAGCACTGTCACAACAGTAGACATTCATGTAGGCTGAAACTTCTCTGACAGACTGATTATGGCCTTTAAATGCATAAAAATTCAGAAACCTTTTTCCTTCCAGGTACTGCCATGAGAGGAACCTGGCAGTGAACCCTCAGGGGGGTAACACGGGCCTTGTTGGGGGCAGCGTTCCTGTCTTTGATGAGATCATTCTCTCCACGGCTCTCATGAACCAGATCATCAGCTTTGACAAGGTGTCTGGTAAATATTCCAGAGATGCGAGGCACAGAAATGAGCCCCAGGCCCCAAAACAGGCATTTTCCTGGGAACAGATAACAACAGGATCAGCAGGGTTCAGCCCAGCAGCATCATAAGGAGGTTTGTTTGGATTTAGGGGCTTAGAATCACAGAATGACTAGGTTGGAAGAGACCTTCAAGATCATCGAGTCCAACCGATGCCCTAACACCTCTACTAAGCCATGGCACCGAGTGCCACATCCAGTCTTTTTTTAAACTCATCAAGGGATGGTGATTCTACCACCTCCCCGGGCAGACCATTCCAGTACTTTATTATTCTTTCAGTGAAAAACCTTTTCCTAATATGCAACCTGTATTTCCCTTGGCCCAGCTTGAGACTGTGTCCTCTCGTTTTGTCAGTTGCTGCCTGGAGAAAGAGACCAACCCCCACCTGACTGCAGCCACCTTTCAGGAAGTTGTAGAGAGTGATAACATCACCTCTAAGTTTCCTTTTCTCCAGGCTAAACAACCCCAGCTCCCTCAGTCGTTCCTCATAGGGCTTGTGTTCCAAGCCCCTCACCAGCCTTGTTGCCCTTCTTTGGACATGCTCAAGTGTCTCAATGTCCTTCCTAAACTGAGGGGCCCAGAACTGGACACAGCACTCAAGGTGCAGCCTCACCAGTGCCGAGTGCAGGGGAAGAATCCCTGCCCTGGTGCTGCTGGCCACACCATTCCTGATCCAGGCCAGGATGCCATTGGCCTTCTTGACCACCTGGGTACACTCCTGGCTCATATTCAGTCAACTGTCAGCCAG
>VYXC01004084.1:43045-127490 GCA_013397175.1 Platysteira castanea | reverse complement strand
GCGGCCTTTGTGCGCCGGGGCCACGCTGAGGGGCCCGGCTAAGCCAGGCCGGGATGGCGGCGGGGTCGCTGCCGCCTCGGGGCCGCGCTGTGCCGGGGCGGGGGGTTTATGGAATTATAGAGCCGTGGAGTGGTTTGGGCTGGAATGAATCTTAAAGATCGTCTCTTTCTAACCCCTGCCATAGGCAGGGACACCTTTCACTATCCCGCGGTGCTACAAGCCCCGTCCAAGTGGCCTTGGGCACTTTCAGGGATGGGGCATCCACAGCTTCCCTGGGCAACCTGTGCCAGGCCCTCACCACTCTCACGGGGAGGAGTTTCTTCCCAATAACCAGCTTAAATATCCCCTCTTTCTATTTGTGCCTATTCTACTTTGCCTTTTCACTACTTGCTCCTGGAAGTAGTCCGTTTCCATCTTTCCTGTAAGTTTCCTGTAAGTTCCCTCCGAGGGGACCCCGGCCCGGCTCCCACCGCCACAGGCCCAGCGGCCGCCCCTGCCCTCCAGTGAGCGCCCGAGCCTCTCGTACAGCGAGTTCTCCTTGGGGACAGGGCTTCACCCCGGAGGGATTAAGTGGAAGGAGAGCAGGAGCCGTCCCGGCTGGTGAGGAGGGCACAGAGGGTTGTGGGGAACCAGTGTGAGCTGGCAGGGACGGGACAGTGACTGGATTATCCAATCTGGCAGGGTTAGATGGGATATTAGGAAGAAATTGTTTCCTGTGAGGAGGGTGCCGCCCTGGTACAGGTTACCCAGAGAAGCTGTGGCTGCCGCATCCCTGGAAGTGTCCAAGGCCAGGTGGGACGGCATTCGGAGCAACCTGGGATGGTGGAAGGTGTCCCTGCCCATGGCAGGGGGTTGGAACAAGATGAGTTTTAGGGTCTTTCCAACCCAAACCATTCTGTGATTTCATGAAACCCTGACCCATGTCTGGAAGCCCAAACTGGAAAAGGTTGGTCAGCACCGTGGTGCTGTGCTCAGGATTGGGGCAAAAGGAAAGCAAACAAGCTGATGTTGTCTTGTAAACCTTCTTACGTTTATTTCAGTGGAGGCCCGAGTGATTTCTCTCTTAAATAGAAGTTTGTGAGCTCTTACAATGTGTGACAACAGGAATATTTTGAGTGTAAGTAGTTGCTCTGCTGGGGATGGTGTTGGAAAGATCTTCACAGTCATGGTGATTCATCTAATCGACAATAAGAGGCAGCAAGTAATCATATTCAGCAAATTGGCTGGAAAATCTGATTCTGCCTGGTTCTACAACTGCTATGATTTAGTGTGAGTTGTGTGGTGCACGATAACACGTCACAGCTCTGAGGGGGCTGTGCTGCCTCTGTGTCTTTCACTGATTTCACTGGGAAAACCTGTTCTGCACTTCCTCCCCACCCCCAGATGGAAGAAGGAAGACTCAAATTAGAGACAGAGCTTCTTGTGGTGTGTGGAATACTCAGTTTCAGGGATGTCTGGATCATCTTGGTCATTCTCTGTTTACCTTGTCCTCTTGCTCCTTTTAGAGGAGAAAGTAAACCATCACTGCAGTGTTCACAGTACTTGCCAAAATTTGCAATGCTCGTCCTGACCTTTTTATAACACCTCTCTGTTTATTCCTGTGGGGTTTATTTCTAGATGTCCTTAACACCCCTTTTTTCACTCTGCTGAAAGCTTTTTTGTCCATCTTAAATGTAGTTTGCCTGCTCCTGAAGTGAGTTTTAAATGGCACAAATTTACTTGTGCTTGGCCACATCCTGTTTAAAGACGAGTCTTGCCTTTAGCTGCAGAATTTGGAGTTTTGCTACTCTTACCATCAGATTGCAAAACAATTTTTATGGTGTTCTGAGTAATAACTCCTGTGATAATTCTGCCTTGTAGCTTGATCAGAACCTTTCAGTACTGTCTGTGCTGCTCAAGCTCAGTGTCACACCAATTTAGGAGTGACTTGCTAAACACTAACCTTTAGTATATATTGTGAAGTTAACACTTGGCATTACATGAGCTGTTCATCTTGGATTTAAAAAAAGTACTTGGAACGTTTGGGCTGAAATTGTGTTGAAACTCCCCTGGTGGAGGCTGGACAATGGCTGTTCTGGGAGCTGAAGGCATTCTCAGTGATATTCTTGCTTTTTCCACTCTCTGTACTAGTGCTCAGCACATAATGAGTCTTAATTTCTGTAGCATAAAAACCCTGTGGGAGAATGTTAGAGCTAATTCCATGGCTTATCAGGAAATCCTGCATGTCTCTTACAAAAGCAAGAATAATCTGTTCCTTAAATTCAAACAGTAACGCTTAGCTTTTCTCAGATACTGTAATTTCCCTTTGAATTAGCAAATTATGCCCTAGATGCCAAGATACTCAGCAGTAATAAGTGGCTCTTAATCCAGAGGTGAACTAGTGCACTGTCTTACAGGCAGCTAAGCTTGCCAGACAGCCAGTTGTCAGTGAAAGGGCTTGTCCTACTTCTCCCAAGGCTACATTCCCATTTTCTCTCTCACCATTGAACTGGGGAGCTGAACTGGCAGGAAAAAAAGTTGAGGATTTTTTTTTTTTCACTTGTAATTCAGTTATCTCCTTGTTTAGGTCGAGTGAGGAGCAATACTGGAAGTGGGATTGCTGGTATTGGGCTGCTCTGAGCTGTAAGGAATTCCCAAGCACTGCAGGGGAGGAGACACTAACACCAGCCCAGTGTTGTTAGTTAAATAATTTGCATACTCAGAAATTAAGCCCATTTTTAGTGATTTTTGTTCAAATATTACATGGCAAACCCTTCAGTGTAGCCACCATGTACTGAAAATAGCTGTATCTGGAGCCTGCACGGAGTGTTCAGGATTGTCTTTCCTTTGTAATCCCTCCCTAAGAGGGAGCAGATCTCAGGCAACTTTCCTAGTGTCTGAAATAATCTTTAGGAATAAATCCTTAGGAATGTGGGTGCTTGGTATTTCTGCTGTTCAGAAAAAAGATTCATGGACAAAAATGCAAGGAGACTATTGAGTCATTGTACAGCAGTGAGAGGGCTGCAAGGGAGAGCCAGACTGGGGGAGTTTGTTTAATTTTCTGAGATAAATGCTGATGTATCTTGTCCAGATAAATCTGATACAGAATCACAGAACCATTTGGGTTGGAAGGTACCTTAAAGCCCATCTTGTTCTGCCCCTGCCATGGGCAGGGACACCTTCCACTATCCCAGCTTGCTCCAAGCCCTGTCCAACCTGGTCCTGGACTCTTCCAGGGAAGAGGCAGCCACAGCTGCTCTGGGCAACCTGTGCCAGGGCCTCACCCCCCTCACAGGGAAGAATTTCTCCCTAATACCTAGCTTACATTTCCCCACTTTCAGTTTGAACCCATTATTTCTTGTCCTTAATATCCTATTTTGCAGAAAATGGAAGAGAGAAGAAAACACTTCATTGTTAGTCTGAACTTTGCCTGTTACATTAAAATAACTGAATTTGGAAGTGTTCTCTAGAACTTTGTCATGACAGTGCAGTGATTGTTTATCATTATCAGCCAAATAGCCTGTTCTGGTTAGGCTGGGGAAAAATCTTCCCATGAAGAGTGATAATAAAATGCATTAAATTACTAAAAGTACCATTTTAAAGGTTTCATTAATAAATAGCCTTTTGGAAAAGGGAATTGGTATAAAGCACACTTCAGAAGGGAAAAGCTTTGAGAAATCTTCCTGCAATTAAAAACCTGATTAATATTGCTGGCAATGCTCTAGTGGGTCAGAGCCTTTTTCCTGCCTTTGCAAATAAATGGGAAAGCCTGTTCCCAGTTTTTACAGTACTTTGTAGGCATTGGGCTAATGAATGTGATGGGTGTTGCTTGCCTGTGATTTTGAGGTGGGATCTCTTTGAGTGAATATATCCAGGTTGGTGGGAGGAAGTGATTTGTCTCTCTGCCATTGGATTGAGCATCCTCTTCCAGGAAAGATCAGTGGTGTCCCAGGCTGCTGGAGGAATTTGTTCTCCCAGAACAAAGCAATCCCTTAAAAGTATACAAGATATTTGGGATATGCCTTACCAGAAGCTCTAGACTAATAATGCTGTGCAGCTCAGGAGGGTTTCTGTGTAGATGAGCAGTGTGCTATTCCTCACCATGATCAGAACTTCCCTGATCCAAGAACACACAGGAAAAGGCTTCTGTGCTTGGACAGAACATACCTGCAAAAATTCCCAACTCATGTCCATATATTGGACTTAAAATACCTGGAATTGTAGCATGGTATATACACTTTTATCAAAATAGAGTGGACTTCCAGCAGATTTGAAACTGCTGGAAATGGGGTCTAAATGAATCACTTTATTGCCTCTCTTTTGGTCAGGCCTTCATGGGTTTGAATATTTTAGTCCTCTTTTAGAAAAATTGGGGGGTTGAGCAGAGCTTTGATTAAGGGATCCCTGGATCTTCTTGTACATCTTTGGTTGTTAAACTTAAAGGAGCCTTTAAATCTATCTTTGCCTTTCTAATCCCATTAGAGGGGGAAGTGGCAACACAAAGCCCCTCTGGCATATGTCAGTGAGTTCTCTGCCAGCACAGAACCAGCTGTTCTCCTTTAAAATAGTTTTATTTAGCATTCTCTTGTCTTTTCTCACGATGTTTCACCTCTTCCAAGGAGACAGGACATGTGGAGAGCAGTTAATGCAAAGCCCAGAGCAGAAAAAGCCATGCAGTTCTTTGATGTTGTGATTTTAATGCTGCCACCTCCATCAGTGCCAGCAGTTTGGATTCGGATGTGTTGTGCTCAGTGCAGGGTGTGCTTCAGGTCCCATTTCTTAGCTGCAGATACTGAACTGCAGCCACCAAGTTTCCCATGTGTGCCCCTTTATCTGTGTGAATCTTAAAGGAAGTGGGCTCAGGGTGCAGCTTTTGAGCCACACGGTGCTTGTGCAGGGAGCAACCCAGGGTGACTGGTGCTATTCATTCAGCCCCACTGCTGCAGCTCTCATGTTTCTTGTCATTTATTCCATCTTTAGTTAAATTACTTGAGTGATTTACACCCAGATCCTCTAACTGTAAAATCACTTGATGCCTGTTATATTCTCTTCCTGTGGTTGTGGTGTACTGTTCTCTTCCTTTCTCTCTGGATCTCCAGGTTCCTTTGGCTTGGATTTTTGTTCCCCCAGGCTGTTTCTGAAGCTTATTTGAGCTTGCTGTGTACAGGGGGTTCAACCTGAGTGCAGCTCCAGGAGCTGTGGGTGCCCAGGGATGATGGGTGTGCCATGAGGTTGCTTAGCACTGAAGCTGCCGTAGGCTGCAGCCTCTGTGACTTGTCTGGAGCCCATTGGATGTGTGCACTCGTGTTTAATGGCCAGTGTTAAATTCCCTCTGTATGCCAAGAGAACAGGTAAATGTTAAATGCCTGCTTGGATCCTTCACCTGGGCTGTTCATGGTTGTTTGGTTCCAGGGAAGGGGGAAATGAGATCAGCTCCCATGACCCACACAGCAAAGATGAGGCCTGGAGGAAGATATTCTCTACTTTATTGCTTTTTTCATCTTTTACACAGCACTATTTTTATCCTTTCCTTACAGACTCCCAGCACTTGACTTCTTTCATTTCTTTCTAGACCAAAGTTGCTTGTTCTGTATCTTACAAATGACTTCTGGCTTGTAAGAACTTTATTCTTAGTATTCCTCAGCAAGTTTCCTCGACCTCACAGTGAAACCCAGGAGGGAGGAAAGCTGTAAACCAAGATGTGTGTCTCATTCAATGAGTGACAAAGATCAGAAATTCTCTTCTGACTCATTCATCCAACTGTTGACATGGCTTAAAAAAACCTCAGGTGGCAGCCTGGAGGCAGAGTACAGCTGCACTTAAAACGCACTTGATAAAGGTGAATTTTGACCCTTAGACTCTGGATACAGGCAGTACAACAGTGCAGTTTGTTCCAATATTAACTATTTAATTGACTATTAAGCACGTCTGCTGATTTTTTTCTTGTGATAATCTATAGTTGCAGAGTGAGCTAGGCTTGTCATTTGTGTAGCCTTTAGTATTGACTGATTGCTGCTGGCAGGAATAAACTGTCAGAAATGGCTTTTGTCTCCTTCCTGGTGGAAGTCCCAATTAAGTAATAACCAGTGCTGCCCAGACAATTAAACACTTGTCGTAACCCAGAGGCAGTAAGTTTTCCTGTGCACCCCACAGCCCTATAGGACATGGCCCTCTAGTCTCTGTTTGGCAATTCTTTATTTATTCCTTTAATTATTGTAATTGCAGAGCAAACTGCCCCAGGAGCCTGCAGGATGAAGGGGGCCCAGATACATCTTCCATTCCCCAAAACTAAAGCTCAGCATCTGTTGCATGATGATATCATTTCCTTTTAACCACTGCACTGAACTGTGCCTGTAAACGTCTGTTTCCTTTCTGCAGAGGATGCTCCTTTTAATGGAAGTAAAAACCTGCCTAGAGGACAGAGGCTGCCATTCCATGCAGTGGTTATGTAGATCTAAGATCTGCTGCAACTGTTTTTCTGAGCTGTTGGAGGGGAGAAGCTTGACAAAAAATTGTGTAATGTTTTTTAATTTGTACAGAACTCGTCTTCTCTCAGCCTGGCTCCCTGAATCCGGGTGGTTGCAGGGTGGTGAGTGCCTGAGCACAGGGGTGGGAGCAGGATTGCCCTTTCAGCTCCCGGCTATCTGATAGTTGAGCTGTAACATGAAACCCTGAGATAGAGAAACTAAAACCAAGGTCAGCGTTCATTAGCGAGAGCTCCATCAAAGCACAGTTCCTGTTACACAGAAATGTGCTGCTGGATTCTGCTTTTTTCCAAGTCCTAGTCCAATGGAGAGTGACAACAGGTTTTCCCCTGCTGCTCCCAGTGGGTGAAGAAGCATTTCCTTAAATCCAAGTCCCAGTTTCTCTTTAGATGTTGGTGACCCTGAGTGCATGAGAACTGCTGACCTCAGTCTGCAGAGAGCAGGGCTCTGTTCTCCCTGCAGTATCCCTTTCCCTGCCTTCCCTGCTAATGCCCTGTGTGCCCATGCAGTTCCTGAGGGTGACGAAGCAGTACCTGCCCCACGTGGCCCGGCTGTGCCTGATCAGCACCTTCCTGGAGGATGGCATCCGCATGTGGTTCCAGTGGAGTGAACAGAGGGACTACATCGATGGCACGTGGAACTGTGGCTACTTCCTGGCCTCCATCTTTGTGTTCCTAAACCTCTTTGGGCAGCTGAGTAAGTGGCTCTGGGGCTGTTCAGGTGCATGGCAGAGCACTCCAGCGTGGCTGCAGCTCTGGCTCATGCAGGCACTGTGAATCACGGCAGCGTGGGATGCCTCACTGATTTCCTAATAGCCCCTGACAGCTCAGAACTGGTAGTACTACATGGGCTGAATGAAAAGAACTCTGAACTGATCTGCTCCAGCCTTTCCTGGAAGCAGTCATGGAGGGTTTCTTGTGACACATTGCCTCTGAGTCAGAGATGCCAAGAATCCTTCAGGACAATCTGGTTTCAGTTCTGTACATGCATCCATAAATACAAACCACACCCAGAGTTCTCTAAATTAAATACTCCAGTTTTCTTAAATGGGACAATGTTGAGACTTTCTCAGACTCCTGTTTTTATGGGCACTCATCTCCATGGCCAAGTCTTACCCTGGAGAGGGTGCACTTAAGCCTGAGTGAGGTGCTTGTGTCAGAAATTCTTCCAAAGCCCAGCAATCAGAATAATCCCAGAAGGGAGTGCTCTGCTGTATGTGTGCTGGGTAGGCTCAGGATATCAGAAATGGGGAGAGGTAAGATCCTTTTCTGTTTATATTATGTCCCTGATTTACTGTTCCTGATTGCCAATTTCTTATCTTGTGTCTGGATTTAGATTTTTTTGCCCTCAGTATTCTGTGTAGAGGTCACCTTAATTTAATGCAGCTGCCAGTCCTCATGTCCAAGTGACAAAAGCTGTCAGTGCTTTGTGATGGAAGACTTGAGAAAGCTTTTGGGTTTTATCCTCTCAGAGAAAAGCAATACAACATGATGGCCCTAACAGTTACTTCATGAAAGAAAAAAAAAAAAGGAAAATCCAAGTTAGCATTCCTGCAGCAGCTCTTCCAAGTGTAACCATTCCATTTCCCCACCTCAGGTGGCTGTATCCTGGTGCTGAGTAGGAACTTTGTGCAATATGCCTGCTTTGGACTGTTTGGAATTATAGCATTACAGGTAGGAGGCTTAAATCTTCATCCCTTCTAAACTGTACCTTTCAAATCTCTCTTAGCCCCAGTACTCCCAACATGTTTAAATATAACTTGCAACCCTGGAATTTCTCTCCACACTGGCCTAGTGCCAGTCCTTGATGGCATTGAACTATTTTGCTGCTACTGTTCTCCTGATGTGCCTAATAGATGTAATTGCAATTAGTCAGCTTGGAGACATTCATTCAATACTTGACCTTGACCAATTTAGCAGAAGTAACTGGCAGTTTACCTGGATGTCAGTTAATGAGCCAAATGTGGAACTTGCAGTTGCTTTGGCCTTCAGCTGTGCTGCCACCACAAAGGATCCTAGCTACTAGCATCCTTCCCCTACAAAACCAGGGAATTTTTGGGGGCCTAAAGCACAAATCAAATTCTGGCTTCCATTCCCTGTTTTACACAGACTCACTGGACCACACTGATGTAACCTACCTTGTTTCCCTCACTATATTGTATTTATAATTGAATTCTGCTATGGCTGATACAGACTTGAGATTGTAACAGAAATTCAGTGTATTTCTGTGGTGTTTTAACCTGTTTTATTCTTTGCCTAGACTATTGCATACAGCATTCTATGGGACCTGAAGTTCTTGATGAGGTATGCCTGCTTCTGGAAGTTTTTATGGAAACAGAATGAAAAGTGACACTTGGTGGCAGAGGAAGTGATAATTTGTACATAGTATTGACTAGAAAGACTTTAGAAGTGATGCATTTACGTTAAAAAAGAAATGACAGCACTTGAAAAATCAGGAGAGTCTATGTTAAACTGTAGACAGCAGGCTCAGGAAGGGAAAGGACTAATCCTAACCCACTGGGATCCAAGTGTTTCTGCTGCTAACCTTGCTGAGAGCTCATCCAACTGTCTCTACACTGGGTCAGAGTTGCTTTTGTTTCCTAAATGGCTAAAATAGCCACTCTGCTTCTGCACGACTGAAGCCATTTTCTGAGAAAACTACAGCATGCAGTCACTGGAGTGGTTTCTGGGATTTTAAACCTCTTAATGCCTTCCCTAAGGACAAGACAGGATTATAAACATGAGCTTTCCTGTCAGTGAGTGATGGTTTGCTGTTGCCTTTCCACCCCTCTGAGGGGAGGACAGCACAAGAGCCACGCTCTGGGCTTACTACAGCCCTGTCAATGTGTAACTTTTTAGCAGTGCTGCTGCTCTGTTTTCTCAAAGCAACCTCTGATCTACTTTGGCATACATGGCTAAACCTGAGGTACAGAATAACTTTAACACAGCTAAATCCGTGTTGTAACAGCCACTGAAGCAACTGTGCCTGAGTGGTGGGTGCTGGACTTCCCTGCCAGGCTGTGCACCCACAAATCCTTGGTGTGCTCAGTGCTGCTGGGGCTGGGAAGTCTAACACAAGACCAACACATCCCACGGTGCAGAGCAAGTCACTCCTCACTCTCCCTCAGATCCTTACTGAAATTGTCAGATAAGATTTTACAGATACAGCTCAGTGCAAGCTGTACTGTTTTTTCTTTTTTCTTTTTTTCCTCCTTTTTCCCCATTTGTGTAGGAATCTTGCCCTTGGGGGAGGCTTGCTGCTGCTCCTGGCCGAGTCCCGCTCGGAGGGGAAGAGCATGTTTGCTGGTGTCCCCACCATGAGGGAGAGCTCCCCAAAGCAGTACATGCAGCTGGGGGGGCGCGTGCTGCTCGTCCTCATGTTCATGACCCTGCTACACTTTGATATGAACTTCTTTTATGTAAGTACTTTATGTAAGTACCCCAGCATTATAGTGTGAGTTGAACAACTAGAATGCAGTAGCAGTGCCCAGATGGCATGCAGGATCTGCTCAATGCTTACTGAAATCTCTTAAGTAAAATTAGTACTTTAGAAAAAGTTATTAGGTTGTCTGTGCCACAACTGAACTTATCCAAGCTCTGCTCTGATGTTGGTGTATCCATTTAAGGACTGTGTAAGTAAATGGCTTTTTCCCTTGCAGATTCTGCAGAACATTGTGGGCACAGCCCTGATTATCTTGGTGGCAATTGGCTTCAAGACTAAGCTGGCTGCCTTGACTCTGGTCATCTGGCTGTTTGGCATCAACATCTACTTCAATGCCTTCTGGACCATCCCAGCCTACAAGCCCATGCACGACTTCCTCAAATACGATTTCTTCCAGACCATGTCTGTCATTGGAGGGCTCCTCCTCGTGGTTGCACTGGGTCCCGGCGGAGTCTCCATGGATGAGAAGAAAAAAGAGTGGTAACAGGAATAGCAACACTTCTTGGGACATACTGTACTAAGTCCAGAACTGGTTCTCTATGGATTCAACAAAAACTGCCAGCATTTTACACGTACATGCCCCCTTCCTATAAAAGGCACAGATGTTTTGAATTTGATTTACTGTGGCACCAGTAATACAATAGATAAAACCCTATTTCTTCAAGGAATGTTGCCTAGGCTTATTCTAACTAGATTTGGAACTAACCCAAGGAACCTGCATTTCGCTGATGCTTCAGTGAATTGCAGTAGAACAGTTGCTGTCTGGAATGTCAGCAATGTCTTAAAATTTGCAGAAAGGTGAGCAGATACAGCTGGATCATTCAGGGTGCTGTTGGGTTGTAGCTATAACTAAAAAATTGGATCCCCTTTCTTGCCCTCATCAAAACTGTCTTGTGCATAAGGAGTTCCATTGCTGGTTATACCATTGCTTAGCAAGGTGGAAAGCAGCATCTAAGAAAACCCAGAAAATCACTGTTATTTTGCTGCTCAGAGGTCTGTAATTCCCTTTTGTTTAACAGGGACAGGTCTTTCCTGCTCCTGAACAGAAGACAAAAAGAAAACCCTGAAAGTAGTTGTACCCCTTTCTGGGTAAGAAAAGGGAGAAGGTTTTCTAACATGTCCCAGTTCTGCCCTTGGGGGAACAAGGGAGAATCCTGTATTAATCATGAATCCTGTATTGCTAATCAGATTTCAAGGAAGTGGGGGAGATAATCCTGAAGAGACAGAATGTTAGATTCTGTGAAAATTCTGTGCCAAAAGAATTCTTTATTCTGCATTCTTTCCCCAAAGTTGGCCCTCCTGAATTCCCAAGAAGGGAGCCAAGTTGTGCTGCAGGTTCCGTAATAAAAGCTCCTTTCTGCTATTAACCAGCTTCCATCCATATATGCCCCAAATTCGTATTTGAATTGCAGGTTATTGGTGAAAATGTCTTGAGAATTACAGAAATTCCCCTTTTCTGTGCACTCAGTACTTGCCAGATGAGAGCAGTCGATCTCCTAATCTGTAGTCTTTGCTTCTTAGATTCACTTCTGTCAGTCTCTTGGCTGTAAAAGTCCCAGCTGCCTGAAGGGCTGGGGTGCTGAGCTCTCCAGGACAGCCCCTCCTCTGCCACCTCAGCCCACCCTGAGCTGTGCAGGGAGGAAATGTGGAAGTGGCCCCCGTTCCCAACTCTGCAAACGGTTATAGCTGAGGAATGTGAGTGCAAAGCCTGGGCAGTGGAGGAGCAGCCAGGGATGGACCTTCCACGGGAGGAACTCATGAGGGTGAGGAGAGGAAGGCCCTGTTTGGCCTCTCAGTGCCACGACCTCTGTGCCATGACCATGCTTAGTGCTGCTCAGAGGAGACGTTTTGTCCTCTCTTAGTCAACCAAGTGTGAACCTGTTTCACTAGATAGTGGAGGAATTCTAGACAGCATGAGCCCTACCAACTTCCTACCATTACACTGATTCCTTGCACTGTTGCCTCCCCTGAGGAAGATGCTCAGCTCTCTGTTCAAGGAGGAATTCAGCTGAACATCTCCAGTGGGAGCTGTTTCCCAGGGTCTCCTGATAAGGACACTCGCCTGGACAGTTCAGTTAAACAGTTGCTTTTTAGGAGAGAAAACTGGGCTGAAAGAACTAATGAAAAATAGAAGAGCACTGCTGAAAGTTAAACCAGTGATTTCATCATCCTAAGGGGATAATAGCCTCTGTAAGGGCAAGATGTGCTGCTGCTGGAGGAAGCCAGTTGCTATCCCAGAACAGTTAGGGTTGGAAGGGACTTCTGGAGATCATCTAATCCAACCCCCACGTCCAGATTGGTGGGAGGGGAATTCAGCATTAAGGTCAGGTCACTGATGGCTTTCTTTCCCAGGAAGTTTTGCAAGAGAAGTCTTCACCTCAAATGTTCCCTGTGCCTGACTCTTCCTGGCTAAACAAACTGGTCCTTTCAGTCACAGATCTGCAGCACGGGAGGCTTTCACTGCTTCACTGCAGGTCTTACAACGGTTCTAGACTAATCCAGGCAGCCACTCTGAGTTACCTGAACTGCTGTTGATGTTCATAGTATTTATAAATGACAGAAACTACTCCTGCAAGTAGCCCCTTAAGCTGTCTTTCTCAACTTCCTTGTGTCCTGTCTAAGGAGCTGGATGACAGACTAGTCTGAAATACTGACCAGTTTCCTCTGTGAAAATCGAGTCCCCTTTCCAACACAAGACCCTAGAAATGGAACTGATGCTGTCCCCTGCAGCAGGAATACTTCAGTGTTCCAGGGGCACAGTTAGGTGGAGGGCATTACCAGATACTTCTAGGCAGCACAATGTGCAGACTTACTAACTGTGAGTCCTGATGCAGAAGATCCTGGTTTCCTACATACACTGCTGTACTTGTGCATCTCCCAGAAATACAGTGACCTCTCCCCGTGGCTGAGAAGCTCTCACAAGCAGGATGTCAGCTACCAATTGGCTCTGCAAAGTGTTCTGGAATTCATTCTGAATATATTTTTGCTTTCTATGTGGAAAAAAAAAAGAAATAAGTATAAATTCTCATTTTATGCTGTATTTTGTACCTTAGTTGTGTTTGAAAATGTTTTGATTTTTGAAAACAATCAAAATAAAACAATGGCATCTTTGTATCCACTTGGCGTGTGTGGCTGGTGATGCTCCACCACTGAGCTGCTGGGCTTTCCTGCCTACCAAAACTCAGCTTTCTGCAAAAACCTGGACTGGACTGCAGCAGACATCCTTCCCGTGGGGCTGGCTTGAAGCTCTTGGAATACAACTTCTTCCCACCCTCTTATTCCCCTCCACACCTGTAATGGTTAAGTGGAATGGGCAAACACTTCATCCTGTGCTCCCACTGGAATTGTTACACAACAGGCTTCAGGCCAGGTATTTATCATAAAATTTATTTCCCATTGGATGCTTTCTTGAAGTTTTTGGGTTTTCGATGATGGCTCTTGAATTTCTTCTTTAAAGGGCCTGTCTGTTTCTGTAGAGAAAAAGAAGTTAATCAGCTTATTTCCAACATCCAAATCAAGCCTTGCCTGAGACAGATTAGAGAGAAACTGAGTGTGATCTCCTTCTACAGCCAGAACGAGCCCAGCCCTCCTCATGGAGCCAGGATCCTGCAGCTCAGCAGCCCTTTCTGCTGGTTTCATTAGGTACAAATTGGCAGGCTCCCTGCAGCAATGAATCCAAACTTTATCCAGCCTTAACTTTCTAGTTTGACACATTTATAAAGTAAGACAGTGCCTCAAAAGTGGCAGGAAAAGGGTCTAGAGGGACACTGACTGCAAAAGGGCTTAATTTTTTTGTGTATTTGGAGAACAATTACAAAACCAACAAGACAAAACATCAGCTTTCCTTCTAAGATGATGTGGGGCAGGATCCCACCAAAGATGAGCTGTTGGTACAGGCAGGAACATCCCTCAGTACCACAACCAGGATAAATATTGCCTGGCAGGAATTCACACCTCGGGATGCAAGTCACTGTCTGGCACACAGGGAGAGTCTATTCTGAACAGCTCTGCACCTTCTGCTGGTTCCCAGACAGGAATAGCTAAAGGGTCTAGAGGATGGGATCCCAGCTCCACACCCCCTGCTGCTGCAGGCAGCGGGATGACTCCCACCTTTCCTCTCTTGTTGCCAGCTGCTCTGCTGCCATTCCTCCTCGCCCCGTGCTCTCCATTCACGTCTCCCTTCTGCTTGGCCCCGTCGTCCTCGCTGTCTGTGACGAAGTCATCGCTGCCCTTTGTGGTCTGTGGAGCTGATGGGTTTTTTTCTGGGAAGAGCGCAGCTAAAATACAAAGATTTAGCTCAAAATCAGTTCCCTGAGCACACAGGCTCTGCATCCCCTAACTTGGCTTTAAAGGTGATAAGCTAAGCTGCTTCCAGACACCAGGCATATACATGTCACTACTGAAATACTTGGAAAATAAACACGCTGGTGTTTTATTGGAAATGTGCCTTGGTGCTCTTTCTCTTCCCATTCTGGGAGCTTCAGCACAGGTGGTGCCGTGTGTTACACCTCTGCTGCCACAGCAAGATGGATTTGCACCTCCAGATCTAAGCAGAACAGCCTGACCACCTTCTGTCAAAGACTTGCTGAGAAACAAGGAAAGTGGAGATTCCTAAAGCAGCAAATCCCAGTGGATCTTTTATCCCTTCCCTCACATCTTGCATGATCCAACTCATTATTCCTTAGCATTAACTATTTCTTATTTGGTGGTGGCAAGCTTTTCCAAAAGCCAAGGACTCCCAACTGGATGAAGTCAGGTGCTTCTGGCACAGCAGCATCAGGCAGCAATTGTAAAGAAACCAGGAGACAATTAGCCAACCAACTCCCTTCAGGACATGGATGACACCAAGGTTCTCACTCACGTGGGTACAGGTCACTCATGCTGTCGTCTGTCTCCTCTCCATCCTCATCGCTGGACTTTGGTTCCCAGAACTCCTCTTTCCTGTGCCTGCTCCCGTTTGTTTGGTCATCAGGGTGCTGTGCCCGCTGCTTCTTCTGTCTCAGGCAGGCAGGGACGTATTCCACTCCTTCTCTCTGGCATTCCTCATCTAAGAGTGATGCACTGGTCAGCTGCCCAGTCCCTGAGTCCTCCCATTGCCAGCTCAAGCTTGTAGGAAATGCAGCTCAGAAGTACAGCATGCTCCAACCCAAATATACATCCATATAATCTACAGCAGTATGGATCAGGGAAGATGTTAACACAGATTGTGCTGGACACACAAATCACACTCCATGGGGGAGTTTTAGAGCTGATCTTCCCAAGGAAGGATGTTCCAAGGTATTTGCCAGAGGCCAACTGCTCCCTGTATCTGAGACCTTCCCTCCTAGCTGCAGAGGACACATAGTAACACACTGCTGACAATTTAAACAAAAGTGTCCCACTCCCTTCAGAGATCCACTGGAATCTCAACAGCTCCAGAAAGAAATGCTGTCTGGTTACAGCTTCAGAAAAGCTACTTACACATTTTCAGGGCCTTCTGGTAGCGCTTCCCTTGGACGTGCCGCAGGACATGCTCTGGAAGCTTGTTGATGTGTCTGAGGGTGAGCTTGCAGAACAGCTGGTGTCTGACAGACACAGAAAGAGCCAGCAACAGAGTTAAAGTGTGCTATGACTTCAAAACTTTTCACTTACAAGCACCATACTCAGAGTTGATAGATACTTTATAAAGCCTTTTGCAGTCTCCCCAAACCCAAAAAGACCTTCATAAAGCTCAACCACTTTATATCTGCGATTGAACAAAGTGTAAAGCATAACACACAGGAGGAAGAATACATACAAATTCTTTGTGCTGGGCACGATGTGGGGCTCAAACGTGCCGTAGTCAAACTCTTTGGCTGCCTTTATGAGCCGCTGGTACTTCTTGCCGCTGGTATAAGCCTGCAGCTCCGACAGGCGACACGGCAGCTCATGCCCTGTCAGCCTGCACCTCACCTGAAAAAAACATTAATGGTCAGGAAACCCAGCAGTTTATCCCACAGAACCTCAGAATCAATTCGGTTGGAAAAGACCTCTGAGATCATCGAGTCCAACCTGTGACCGATGCCCACCTTGTCAGCCGGACCATGGCACTGAGGGCCACGTCCAGTCGTTCCCCAGGGATGGGGACTCCATCACCTCCCTGGGCAGCCCCTTGCAGTGTCTAATCACCCTTCCCCTATCCATCCCAGGGCTGGGGAGGGCAGCACAGACCAGCGTTCTGCTTCCCGGCCTTCCTCCCAATAACAAACACCTCTGGAGCTGGAGCTCGCTGGGGCCGAGCCCATCGGGTACCACGCGGTCGCGGCCCCATCACAGACCCTAAGGAGGCGGCCGCATCCCCTCAGGACCCTCAGGGTGCCACCCATCCCTCACACGGCCGCACCTTGCCCGGCCCCGCGGGGCTGAGCAGCGGGTGCTGCCTCAGGANGAGCGGCGGGGCCGGGGGAGGCTCGGGGCAGCGGGGCCGGGACGGGTAAGCCGCTGATCCTGTCCCCTGATCGTGTCCCCTCATCCTGTTCCCTGATCCAGTGTCCTCATCCTGTCCTCTCATCCTGTCCCCTGATGCAGTCCCTTGATCCAGTTCCCTGATCCAGTGTCCTCATCCTGTCCCCTGATCTTGTCCCCTCATCCAGTGTCCTCATCCTGTCCCCTGATGCAGTCCCTTGATCCANGATCCAGTTCCCTGATCCAGTGTCCTCATCCTGTCCCTTGATCGTGTCCCCTCATCCTGTTCCCTGATCCAGTCCCTTGATCCAGTTCTCTGATCCAGTGTCCTCATCCTGTCCCCTCATCCTGTCCCCTGATGCAGTCTCTTGATCCTATTTCCTCATCCCCTCCCCTCATCCCGTCCCTTCACCCTGTCCCTGATCCTGTCCCTTGAAGCCCTTGTTTCTGTCAAGAGTAGATCAAGCTGCTGTGTGCTTGCTGATAGTGTGGATGGGAGTTCATTGCTGTGCTATAGGCAGCTCTGTAATGGAAATTTTATCTTATTTCGTTTAAATTATAACCTAACCCATAGTGTTTCACAGGTGGTTGCTCATTCGAGACTTAAATCAACAGATAAACAATATTTTGTGTAATCATCAAGTTAACTGATATCACCTATATACAAGTTTTATAAAGCAGTGACACTACAAAGGATCCTTTCTCATTCTGTGTAGGCATCGCAGTGCTTGATCAGAAGAACATTGTTTGGATATCCCCTAACTAAAGCAGGTTCTGGTCCAGTTCAGAAGACTGGAGGTAAGAAAATATTTGGGCTTCTGCCCTGTTTCATCCTGGTACCAAGTTATAATATTTCATGCAAGAATTTGGGATCTCTTCTCTATAAATCCTATTCCTTTTTCTGGTTTTCTGTAGATGTTTGTTTGAAGTTGTGCAGACCACGTAGTTCTACAGCAGCTGCTGACGCATCTGGAGAGGATACCTTGCTGAAATGGGGCCTTCTCCTGGTGCCTCTGACCACGTTTGGTCTCGGCACGTGGCAGGTACAAATAAATATTTCATTTTTTCTAGAAATGACCACTTGAGGGCTGTCAAGTTTTCCCATCTGTTTGGTCTAGTTCAAACCACAGGCAGGATAAAGATGTGCTGTCACTTTACATTTCTGTTTTCCAAGTGTCCACTTGTAAGTCTTTAAATGAAGTCTTTTTTTTACACTTTTATTTTAGTACAAATATTTCCTCAATTGAAGTCAGTAGCCTCTCTTTTTATAACTCCAATTACCCTGATTTAGACCAGGTCTGATGAGATAATTATGACCAAGGTTTTAAGGCTTGCTGGGGTTGTTACATTGCTCTGTTCTACCCCAAGGTGTTACTTTTGTGTTTGTTTACTTCCAGGTTCAGCGGCGCAAGTGGAAATTAGATCTGATTGCACAGCTGGCTTCAAGAATCACAGCAGATCCCATCCCTCTGACATTAGAGTATGGAAACAGGGATGGTTTGTTGTCTACAGAGCACTGACTGGGAATATTAGATATGGACTGTGCACTTCTGAGCTTGTGCTGAACTAAGCTGCGTGAAGATAAAGGGGTGCAATGGAAATTGGGATGTGCCAGCAAATTAGAAAGAGATCCTGTTAATTTTTTTATTTTTAGTAAAAGGATAAGTCGCTGCTTTCCTTTGGGATACTCTAAATGAATGGGGAAGGATGAATCTCTGTTCAGGAGAATGTGGGATGTAATTCATAGCATTTGTAGTCCTGCTAGGGAAAGAGGATGTGGGTGTCTGTGGTGTCCCAGAGGAATTGTTACTGCAGCAGGGAGTCTTGGATCAACAGCAGGCCCTGCCCCACATGTGGAGCAGTTGTGTCAGATGTGAGAGAGATGTTTAAGGTCACTTGATCACCTGGCACAACTCTCAGAAGGGCTCAGTTGTTGGATTCCGTGGTCTGGGATGGGAAAGAAAAGCTTCCCATGGCTGGATGGACATTGAGTGAGTCCACCTGCTGTGTGGTATCTGGGTTGGAAAGAACTACTCCCTGGGTGCTCCTGATAATGTCTATGTGATTCACTGTGATAGCAGCAAAATACTAACCCAGTTGCATATTCCATGAGGAGTTTGTCTTCTGCCTCTGCCAACAGGCTCGAGGGAACCATTAGGGAAAAGAGCATCCCACGATAAAATCTCCCAATTGAATTTGCCTGTCACACCCATGATTTTGTTTTCCTCTTGTTGCATGCAGCCCCATGGAACTGAAGGAGCTGGAGTACAGACCTGTGAAGGTCCGAGGGCGTTTTGACCACTCCAAGGAGCTCTACATCCTGCCCCGCTCCCTGGTGGACCCCGAGCGGGAAGCCCGGGAAGCCGGGAGGATCACATCCCACCCGGAGAACGGGGCCAACGTCGTCACCCCCTTCTACTGCACAGAGCTCGGGTGAGTTCAGGAGAGTCCTGCTCCTTGGGAGCACTCACTTCTCCTTGGAAAAGCTGAATCCTGGTGGTTGGCTTTCTATGAATCACTCCCTGCCTTAAAAGGCATCTAGCAGTCTGTGACATCACTGAGGCTTGATTTGAAATTGGATTTAAATTCCTGTATAATATGCACTCAGGTGACAGCAAAAGTGGCAGCAAACATGTGAGTTGCCTCTTTCTTTGGTCTTCAGTTCTAGGCAGCAGCAGAATAAATTCCCTTTAAATCCTGAGCTGTACTTCTTTATGTAACTCTAGGGTCACGATTTTAGTCAACCGAGGATTTGTGCCCAAGAAGAAACTGAAGCCTGAGACCAGGCTGAAGGGACAGGTAAGGGCGATCCAGGGAATGGGGGGTGTTACTTTGTGCCCCTTGGTTACCCAGAGGCACCACTGACCAATCCAGAAAGGCAGGAGCCATGTTCAGCATCACGGGAGGTGACTTAAATAGTCATTGCACTTTTCAAAGACAACAAACCTTTGTTTCCCACCTTTTTGTTATGTAAATAACATGTTTTACAAACAAGGAGCTGTTCTTGTTCTGGTTTTTTCCCTGCTGTGTTACAGCACTGCCCCATTACAGGGAACAACCACTTCATTTATGCTCAGACCCTTCAAATGCTACATTTTCCTGACAGGACTTGATGTGTCAGAATATGAAATCAATCTTGTAACATTCCTTTTTTCTTTCTGCGCTTCTCCTCAGATTGAAGATGAAATTGATCTCACAGGGGTAGTGAGGTTAACAGAAAAAAGGAAACCCTTTGTGCCTGAAAATAACATTGAAAAAAACCGCTGGCACTACCGGGACCTGGAGGCCATGGCCAAGGTGACTGGTGCTGAGCCCATCTTCATCGATGCAGATTTCAGTAAGTCACAGAGGAACCCAGCCCCACGTCCAATTTACATCACTCCCCCTCCCTTTCCCCTCAGTTCTCTTCCTGTGCTCTGCCACCCCACTGTTTTGAAGGTGACAGGGAGCCTACATGAGAGCTGGAGAAGGACTTGTCAGGAGCATCGAAGATAGGATGAGGGGGTGTGGCTTCAAACTGCCAGAGGGAGTTATTGGGAAGGAATTCTTCCCTGTGAGGGTGGGGAGGCCCTGGCACAGGGTGCCCAGAGAAGCTGTGGCTGCCCCCTCCCTGGCAGTGTTCCAGGCCAGGCTGGATGCAGCTTGGAGCAACCTGGGACAGTGGAAGGTGTCCCTGCCCATGGGAGGGGGTGGAACAAGATGAGCTTTAAACTCCCTGCAAACCAAACCATTCTGGGATTCCATGAACGTGGGAACACCACTGCCTGAGGAAGAGCAGGGTATCCCCCAGCCTTACCACCCTCTTCCCCTCTTACACACAAGGCAGATCCAGGCTGTGCAGAGCAAAGATTGACCTTGGCTGTGTTGTCCCTGCAGGAAGCACAGTCCCAGGGGGTCCCATCGGGGGCCAGACCAGGGTGAGCCTGCGGAACGAGCACATGCAGTACATCGTCACCTGGTAAGGGGGCAGCCAGCCTGGGGGACCTGCCCAGGGCTGCTTTGGAATGCCTGGATGAGCTCCTGAGCTACAAAAGCCCAGTTTTAACCCCAATAGCTTGTGCTAGGTGATCTGACTTGGTTGTTGCAGCTGTCTTAGGGAGGTCCAGTCCACCCTGGAAAGGTGCCAAGGTGTGATTTTCTCTCCTAGGTACAGCTTGAGTGCTGCAACTGCCTTCTTGTGGTACAAGAAATTTATACAGAAGCTACCTCTGTGAGGGCAAGGAAGTAACCTTTGTGCTACAGTCAAGAGCAGACTTTTATGGATGACAGGAGCCTGATCACTCCTAAATAAATGAAGCACCTGAAATTTCAAAGCAGTTTCAGCAAACTCGTGCAGCTATCAAGCTGCAAACAGACTTTAAGCAACCCCTGCAAACTGAGCTCCCACCAGTGTGATTTGGCTGCAGCTTGGGAGCACTGAACTTCAACAGGAATCACAAGGATATGTTTTTCTGTCATGATTGGTTGTAAGCTACAACATTTTAACATTTCCACTGTATTTTCCTTAAGACAGATCCAGAGGATTTTGTGAATCAGCCTTTTTGCAGCAAGCAGTCATTCCTGAAGTCAGGAATGGCTCACAGCAGCTGCAGCAGAATAAATAAAGGCCTGCAGGTCTTTGCCTTGTAACTTGCATCGTGCATCTTAACACGGAACAGCAGCAGACCTGAATTAGAGGTTACTGTGGACACTCGGGTCTAGCTGGGGAAGGCAGCCTGTGGCTTTCAAAGAGAATGAGGGCTGGTAAAAACAAGCAGCTGCCACAGCTGGAGCCTGGGCAGCCTCCACACTGCCACCAGACCAACTCAGCACTCAGGAAAGAACAGAAGCACAGGAAGGTCTTGATTCTTTCCCCCTCAGCCTGCCTTCACTGGAAGAGGCACTGCAGGTCTGGAAGGTTTTAACAGTGTGTAACCTGTACTGCAACCCAGTCCTAAGTACTAGTGGAGAAATCAAGTGCTATTTCCAATTTAGATATGCTAAATCAAGCCAGGCCTAAAGCCAGAACTAGCCCAACTTAATCATCGCAGAGCATGTGCAGCTGAGCTGCTGGGCTGTGTGTTCAAGAGAGGAGTTACTGCACAGGACTAGTAATTAAGGAAAGTTGTTCCAAGTACATAACAAGCTCTGTGCAGCTGCTTTTGCACAGCAGTGTTCTGTCACTGGGTGGAAGGCAAACAGAAGTACAGCAATGCTCACTGTGTCACTCCCTGCCTAGAACACTCCCACAAACAGAGACCACCGAACAGCTGGGGTTTATTATGTACAGAAAACACGGTCCAAAGCAGTACATCTTCAGCCCAGCTTTGTAGCCAGTTCTTTAGCCTTTGCTTTCTCGAGCTTTGCAATGCGAGCCACCGATTTTGGACCCAGGACATTCCCGCCCCAGTGACGACGGATCTGCAAGGAAGGGAGAACAGGTTAGAGGCCTCACTCCAGCTCTTACTGTGTCACTCAATTCTGCATGAGGGGAAGAGCTCCCTCAAATAGAAAGTCCTACACATTTCAAGCACTGCATTACGCTTTGGGGCAAAAAAGAGAAGAGTTAAAGATCTTTCCCAGTGAGCAATGGTGGATTCAGCTATCCCACAACTCCTGGATTTGAGGGATGGAGTTTAGGTTAGCAGAAGCTGTTACCCTCTCTACAATCCTTGCCCTGGGGTTGCCATTTACTTCTAACCTGGTGACAGCTTTCACATTTTACCCCATCTACAGGTAAAGAATCTGGTACACTGTAAGCAAATCCAGGTGTAACACACCCAACAAACTATAAACTGATGTCACCATGTCCCATTTCTCTGGGAGGCTTTTGGGAATGTTCACAGTATAAAGACAAGGCCAGGAGCACAGAGAATCTTACCTCGTCGTATCTGTCATTGTAGTTGGTCTTGACAGCCTCCACCAGCTTGGCAAGGGCTCCCTTATCCTCCCTGTTGGTGACACAGAGCCTCGATTTAACATTTTTTGTTAATATTTTGCCATAGAGTTTGAGAGATCCTAGTAACAACCCAATTTTTCAGGTTAAGCAAAAGCATCCCTTGCAAAGCAGTAACACTCAGAATGAATCTGCACTGCTCAGGTTAAGGTTAACAGTTCCATACATATTTTAAAGTAACCACCCTTTTGGTAAACCAAAATAATCTGCACCTTCAGGACCTGATAGAGTCATTTTTATCAATATTACAGTGGTGGTATTTTAATTTTACTACGTTAGAGAGACCCAAGTTTGCTACCCACCTGCCCTAGAGCCTGTGCTTAGGGCAGTTTGCTTTCTGCACAACAGAATCAAGTGAGCTCCCAGAACACTTACGGGTTAACCTGGGTGAAGGCCACGGAGGTGCAGGTCTTCCTGTGGACCAGTCTGCCCAGCCTGGCTTTGCCCTTGATGATGCAGTAGGGCACCCCCATCTTGCGGCACAGGGCTGGCAGGAAAACCACCAGCTGAAAGGGAAGGGAGTGCTGAGCAGCTGAGGGAGGACATCCCTTTGTGCTGGGTGCCAGCCTGGGCTGTGGCAATTGCTCAGTGTTAAAAAGCTCGTTTTGCTCTTCACTGCTGGTTCAGGTGAAGAAATTCAAAACATCATTGCAAGGGCCCAGCCTCACTGTCAAACCAGGACAACTACAAACATGCACAAGCATCCCAGTTCTGGTAAATGCGTATTTTTATGCATTCTCTTTCATGCAATAAATTTGTCCTAAAATGCATTTTTGCCTTAAAAGTACTTCTGACCCCACCCTACGTCACACAGGCTGTAACATGCTCACCTCAATGGGGTCTACATCGTGGGCAATAACGACAAGCTGAGCTTTCTTGTTCTCCACCAGAGTTGTGACAGTATTAATGCCTGAAAAACAAGTTCTAGGTAAGCTTTGATTCCTCTCAGTACATTTTTAAAACTCTTGATTCCACACCACAGCATCATTATGGAACTTACAAAAACTTTTCAAAACAGTGGCACAAAGATTTCATGGACAGTTTGCTAAAGCTCAGGGTTAAAAAGCTCGTCTGTTTTGCTCTTCACTTTGAGCTCAGGTGAAGAAATTCATACATCATTGCCATAGCTTGTCCAAGCCTGTCTGGCTGAAGAACCAACTCTCCCATCAGTTTTCTCTCTCACCAAGTGCCACACTCCCAAATTCCATCAGCTCAGGTACGAAGTTACCTGCTCGGAGGACCGGTGGCCGCTTGGTTGGAGCATCTCCCTTTCCTGCAGCTTTCTGCTCAGCACGAGCCAGTAGCCTCTGCTTCTTCTCTTGCTTATTTTCAGGCCTGTATTTGTGTGCCAGCTTCAGAAGCTGTGTAGCTGGAAGAGAACACCTACTAATTAGTTGCATGACCTGAAAATCTGAGCATTACTTCTCAATAATACTGCGGTGCATCAGCGATCTTGGTGGTTGTCATCACCTTTTTTTACGCAGCAAAAAGTGATCATCATCTGCACAGTCCAAGAGAAGTGCTGAGAGCCCCTATTTGCATGCACCTCTGATGGCACTGAGAGCTCCGTGACTGTCTGGATGAGGAAATACCTGTGGAACCCCTCAGCAATTATGGTTAGAGGCGGCGCACTGGCTCCTTTAGAGCAAGGAATCTACGAGGAGGAAATTATTATACACAAGTCCAAAGTTTGCATGGACTCATTCACAGAAGACCCCTAAATCCCTTCTTCCTTCCGTGTCAGCCTGCAGGACGCCGTTTTCCCCCAAAACCTGCCCTCCTATAGATTTCTTGATCTGTTTACGCCACCCTGGGCAGTTTCTACATCAAGATGGAAGAATGGAATCACAGTTAAGGTTTAATGCAGGGTTTGGATCAGTAAATAGAGCTTTGGTACTTTCTAAATCCCTTTTCAGGGTACACAGCAGTGATCCAAGATTTAAGCCAGCAAACTGATTTTCACACCACCCTGGCCACTATTAAAGCCTCCCTAAAACGCTTCCACACATACACCCCAGCTTATCTTTGTTAAGGCTTATTTTGGTTTCTTTCCCCTTCCCTGAAGCACATCCCATTTACAACCCAAGCCAAGAGAACCTTGTGGGGCACATCCTCACCTGTCTGGCGGTCCAGGGCCTGGGTGAACTGGTTAATGGCAGGAGGCACCTTCAGGCGTTTGTAGAGGATGGACCTCTGGCGCTGCAGCCGGATGTAACGTGGCCATTTCACAAACCGGGTGAGGTCACGCTTGGGCTGGATATCCTGTCCTAAAAAACACAGCCTTTAGCTCAGGGCTTTACCAATCCAGAGCAGCAGCATGGGAAGAGCACAGGAGCATCAGTGATCTTGGTGGTGATGTGTCAGCACGACCACTCAGATAGCAAATATTCTTTCACATCATCTGCGCCCCATACGAGAACGGCACTGCACAAGTTTGGAGTGATTTCCCACAGAATGTGAAAAAGGGAAAGATTCATCCCAATAGGATCATATAATGAATCCGTGTCACGTGGGGAACTAGGTAAATTGTCCAACATCACCTTCATATGGACAGCTATTAACTGTAGGCAGCAAAACAACTCCCTTCATCACCCTCTCCACTGTGCAGCAGTAATTTGTTTATAATTTAGACATCTGTTCATTGAACAAGAAAAAAACACGGAGAAAATATCCCAAATATCCACGTGCTCACCGATTCCAAAGTTCTTGGGCCTCTTCTCAAAGAGAGGATTGACAACCTTCTTGGCCTCCTGCTTCTTGACTACAGCAGGGGCCGGGGCCACCTTCTTGCCCTTGGCCTTCTTGCCTTTCGGCTGCAAGCAAGAAACACATTCAGTCTTTTTTTGCCTCCCAAACTTGCGTGCTTGGACAAATTACCAGCCCACCCCGGAACTGCATTTATCTTCCCAAGCATTTCACCAGTCTGGCGGCTTCCCACGCTCGTCCTGCTCTTCAAGAGGGAGCAAATCCTTCGCTTTGCCTTCATGAGGTTTATGAACCTCCCCAGGAAGGAAAAGGATTAAACCGAGCGTGATGATCGCTTCCCCCAGCCCCGCGCTCCCCGACAGCAGCCGAGACACCCTCACCGCGCGTTACTGACCACTGCGACCCGAGCTACCCCGGGAACCCGCTGCGGCCTGGCCAGGCTGCCCGAGCCGGCAGCAGCCGCAAGTCCCCGGCCCGGGCGGGCAGGCCCATACGCGGCCTTCCCCCATCACCGCAAATCGGGCACGAAACACCGCTCCGCCGCCTCCCCCGGCTGCCGAGCACCCGCGCGGCGCTGCCGCGGCCCAGCGGCGGCGGTGGATGACGGCGGGCGGCCCCGGATGGCGGCGGATGATCCCGGCTCCCCCGCGCCGCCGCCATCACTCACCATCTTGGGCGGCGGGAGAGAAAGGCGGAGCGGTGCATGCCGGGAAATATCTACGGGGCGCGAGGTCTCGCGAGAGCGCGGGAGGGGCGGGGCCGGGGGTCCGTGAGGGGAGGGCGCGGCAATGGCGCAGCCCCGGGTGCTGCCCCAGAGCAAGGAGACCCTGCTGCAGTCCTACAACAAGCGCCTCAAGGATGATGTCAAGTCCATCATGGACAACTTCACCGAGATCATTAAGACGGCCAAGGTGGGCCTGAGCGGGGTCTCCCCCGTGGGAGCAGTCCGGCTGCTAAGCGGAAAAGGGCGGGGGTACGTGAGGAGGAAGAGGCTGTGAAGGGAGAGGGGAGGACCTTTCATAGAATCTCTGAATGTTAAGGGCTTGAAAGGGACCTTAGAGATTGTCTCGTTCCAGCCTCTGCAACGGACAGGGACACCTTCCACCAGACCAGGTTGCTCCAAGCCCCGTTCAACCTGACCTTGAGCATTATGTGAATTGAACTGTAATTCACATACAGATGTGAATTTCATATATATTATGTGTGATCTCATTTCACATATATAGAAGATTCACACACATATTCACATATATGTTCCTATATACTATACTATACCTTATAACACAGTAATTGTCTATTTGTATTTTAAATACCTAGAGGTGGATTTTTGTACATTTCTCTGTAGATCGAGGATGAAACTCAAGTCTCTCGAGCAACCCAGGGTGAACAAGATAACTACGAGATGCATGTCAGAGCTGCAAACATTGTGAGTAGCACTGTCTTGTTCAGATCTGTGGGGAACACATCCTGCAAGGGCTGCTGTGTTCATTACTGGGTCTTTATAACATTCCCAATGACTGCTGCCAGGAGAGTAACCTGATGTTTGGGATGGCTGGGGAAGGCTAGGTCAGAATTCTGTGGGGAAGGCTAGGTCAGAATTCTGTCAGAATCCCCCTGTAATATGGGAGTTTTATCTAAAGTTTGGGCTGAAGGAGCAGCTGAGGAGATCTTGGAGCTAGAGCAAAGCTCTGTTCTGATGTGTGATTTTTCTCACTTCTGCAAGGTCCGAGCTGGCGAGTCCCTGATGAAACTTGTGTCTGACCTGAAGCAGTTCTTGATCCTCAATGATTTCCCCTCCGTGAACGAGGCCATCAACCAGCGCAACCAGCAGCTGCGGAGCCTGCAGGAGGAGTGTGACAAGAAGCTGATTGCACTGCGGGATGAGATCTCCATTGACCTGTACGAGCTAGAAGAAGAATATTACTCTTCCAGGTACAAATAGGGCAGTGGGCTCTGCCTTACAATTCTAGGCCTTTTTGGGGTAGTTAGTCCAGACCATCAAGTAGCCCTTGGAGTATCAGTGTTGAGAATATTCCCAAAAATTTTTAGTTCTACTTTTAATTAGGTCAAACTTTTTTTCTGCAACTAAAGCAACTGCCTTTTCCTTGTAGATATCCTACAGGGTATAAATGTCCTGGTGAAGGAGGTGTTCACAGCATCCCCGGTTTGATAGGTGATTTCCTTAGGTTTCTGTTGTAATCATTAGAAAAGGAGATGAATTCCCTTGGGGGAAATCTCTCTGAAGGAGCCTCTGGCTCTCTCCCTACGGAGACCAGCTTTCTGAGCTGGGTCCTGATGTCACCACACCTTCGTGGTGAGTCCTTTCACAAGTGACCTGGTCACACATTGTGCCTTTTCCTTCACAGTCCACTGCCCCCAGCTGCCTCCAGTCCTGCTGGGGTCAACATTTGCAAGGAGCAAACAAACTTGCTCAGTTTCATTGCATCATGAAGTATTATGATGGGATTTTCTAAGGAATGACTTAATTAGTGACTTGTTTGTGGGATTTTTAGTATTTTTAGAAGCCTCTTAGCAAACAGACTTCGGAGAATTCAGACACTTTATTTTTTATTTTTTTGGTCATGCACTCCAGCACTTCTAGTTAATGATGCAGTAAATGAAAGCAGAAGAAAATAAATGTAAACCTGGTTATTTTGGCTGCACTTTCCAGCTAAGTGAAGTCAGTGCAATAATTCTAGGACTTTTAAACAAAAACTTAACTTTAAAAAATCTTATTTAGAATTTCAGTGACCAGGTTTTCTACATTTGATTTTTCCTTTTTTTTTAAAAATGCTGAATGCCTATAACCCCAGCTAAGTCGACTAAATTGCTCAGTATCTTTGAAAGTAAGGCCATTGTTTATGAGTAATATACGTATTTTAAGAGTAGAAAGATAATAATATGACACAGCTTAGAGGTACAAGTTTAGAGCTTTTTTCCAAACTTTATTCAGTTTTTTGAAGAGCTTGTGATGATCACAAACCCAAGCACCTATCCGGGTGCTGATAGGTCCATGGCATAGCAGTGAGCTTATCCAAAGGCATGTGGTGTGGGATGAGAGTGCCCCACACATGCCAGGCATGCTTCCCTCACCCTGTCCCCAGCCTGCCACCACTGTGTGCTGGTCACTCACTTTTGGACTGAGGGGTTCTGACTGTGCTGGCATGGTCTGTTCACCCGCCTGGCCCCAGGTGCCACATAAAGCAACCCTTGCTGACAGAACTGACATGGAAGCACAAATGTTGGTGTACATCAGATGGATTTGCCTTCCTGCTCTTTCTTACTGGTCCTGAGGTGAGGAAGCCTGGCAACTCTGCAGAGCTGTGATCTGACACTTGTGATCATGTAGCACTTGGTCGTTTGCTTTTAGCTCTCCCTCCCTTCCTGTGCTCTTTCCTGTCTTTTTCTGCACCAAAGAAATTGTGTCTATGTAAATACAGAAACAGTGATTTATTCAAAGTCCTTTTATAATTAGAATACTATGATATTTTTAATGAAATCTTATTGTCTAATGTGGGGGAAGGGTTTCTGTTATGGCACAGCCATGTTTCAATGGCTGTAAACACAACAGCCTGTTTGCCCCCAAAGGGGAATGTCCTCGGAGCCCAGGGATGCCTCTCAGTTGTAGGGTCAGGTGTTTGCCAGGCTTTTTATGTGCATGTGAGGCTTTTGATGAGACCCAAAAGCAGGTCCTTGAAACTAAACCCAAGAAGATTGTCCTGAAGGAATGTTTGCTTTCCTGCCCTGTGTTCAAGTAGTTTTCTAGAGCTGTCCCTCTGCACTCAGACTGGCTGGGTGCCTCAGGGGAGTAGTGAAGTCCCTTCCGTGCCCCAAGGAGCCCTCCCAGAACAGAGCAGCAGTCTGGCCAGTGCTCCTGGGGGCTGTGCAGAGCTGCTCACTGACCCTGACTTCTGAGGAGTGTTACCTGAGAGATGGAGCTTAGACTCTGGAACTGTTCTAACTGGGGCAGCAGGAGAAACAGTCACACTCCTGACACAGCTGAAATGTGGTTCATAACTCCCCTGCCATGATGTGTGGATGCTGTGTTCAGGTTCTCCTGGGAAATCATGGCCTGAGGTCCATGACAGAACCAGAGTTGTAGTTCTGGTTCAGTCCTGAAGGTGAGGGCTGATCTTCCAAGGGATTTTACAGAGGCCCCAGATATAAAACCTGTATCCACTGCCCTCTCAATTCTCCTGCAAAGCCAAATGGGTGATGCTGCCAGAAAAGAGCTCAGCTTGCAACTAGTTCTTTGTTTGCTTGTTCCTCAAAGTGGTAACTGCAAGTCCAGCTTGCCTTCTCTCATCCTAACCCCCAGACCTGCATTTGTGTTCCATTGCTCCCTCCTCCGAGATCACAGGAGCTGTCTTGAGTGTGGGGTTAAATCTCACATATTTCATGTTTGTGCAATATGAACTGTCTCATATTTCTATACTTAAAATATTTCCCTAAGCATCAATCCATACATTACAAATGTAAATAAAGCTGCAACAACAAAATCACTTGACCCATTGGGTTTGTTTTTCTCTGAATGCAAGCTGCTTTCTGCTCCAGCACTCACTTTGTCTTGGGTGTCTCTTGTGTGCAGCTCCTTCTTCTCTTTGGGATTTGTGTTGGTTTTGTTCCAGTTCCTTCCACATTTCTTTTTAGTTTTGGCCCTTCCACATTATGTTTTCCTCAGAGCACGGGCTAGAGTTAGCCAGTTGTTTAAAAACCTTGTTTTCCCACACTGCTGGTTCATCCAGTGTTGGAATCCAGCCAGCTGCTTTTAGAAGCACTATTAGCTCAGGCTCTTTGGGAAAAGGCAGGAGCTGTCAGTACTTTATAATCAAACTGGGAAGCTTCAATGGAAGATCCAAACCTCTGGAGCACTTTTTTTGAAAGGGCAAGGGTGCAAATAGGTTTCTTCTTTATTTTGACAAGGACAGGCCCCAAAACAATTGTAGTAGTTTTTTGCTGAAGTGAAATTTAGAGCAGGATTTCTGGTTTTTTCCTCACTTAGGTTCCAGTTTAATTCCAAATAAAATAATTGTGGGTAAGGTCTATGTCTCACTCATCAGTAGCAGAACTGCCATATTTGGGGGTGCCGGGACTTCAGCTCAGATCTTTTCAGAGACATGGAGTGTCTGGATTAGAATTGAGCCTCTGTTTCATTTTGCAACCACAGTTCTGCCTCTGAAATTGCCCTGATCCTCATCAGCCCCAAGAGGTTCAGGAGCAGCCCTTAAGGGGGGTTGGGTCTTAGGGAAGGCCGGTGTCACACGACTTGGGATGATTTCATGAACACAGACCTTACATCCAGCTTTTTTTTTTTTGCCATTTTCTTAATGTTTTGCTTCTGTCTTGCTCCCTCCACCCTTTCCATCCCTCCCCTCCTCTGTCACCACACCTGCTCTCTCCTCACTGGGGTTGTTTGTTCTGGAAAGCTACAGTCTGTGTGACAGCAATGATCTCCCACTGTGCGAAGCCTACTGGAGACAAGACTTTGCCACGCTGTCCCCCGAGAGCCTCTCGATGCCTCTGGCAGCTGCCACAGCAGAGCAGAGCGTTGCCACCTCGCAGAGTTCCACCCCGTCGCACCCCCACGTGAACGGGCACGGGGCGGGCCCCGCCGAGCATTCCTGAAGAGGATCCGCTGCTGCCGGGCGCGGCTCATCCAGTGATGACCCTGCTTCGGCACCGCGCTGCTGGAAGTCTTCCTCCTGCTGTGCTGAGCAAGCGGCTCCTGCTGTCGGGAGGAGGCACTGGAGCTGTGCTGGCAGATTACTGCTCCCTGCACGGCTGCACTGCTTCCTCCACCCCAGGACCTTGCCAGGAGTGTTCCTGTCCCTTAAGAGATAGAGATAAGTAGACACAAAGTGGATCTCGTTAGAACAAATTAGAGTCAGGTTTGCTTTAACGTGATAGTTACGTGTAGAGTTCATTAGAAGTCCAGTTTGTTTCCATGTGAGTGTTGGGAGTTGGATTTCTTTGGGATAAACTTGAGCCAAATGTGGAGGCAGTGAGTGTGTTGGGGTTGTTACTCTGCTTCCCAAGGTTATTGACATTCTGGCTGCTTTAAAGCTCTCTCAGGATGGCATCCGACAACCTCTGGTCTACTGTAAAGAGTCTTATAGTATATTTACACAACAGTCTTCACTGTCAAAATGCTTTAGAAACTTGAACTCTTGGTTTGGGAGGAGGCTCCCAGGAGACCCTTATGGAAGGGCAGCGTCCCCTCTTGGAAGAGCAACAGGCAGACAGGGATCAGACTGAGGGATCAACGATGCCACTTGCTCAAAGCCACAAAGAGAAGCAGTGTCATGCTTTAGTCAGTTGATTCCTTCTTCTGTGTTTACACAGAAATTCCTATTAACAGTCTGAGCTAACATGGAGCCACTGTTTATGTTGGCTTTTAGTTTTGTCTAATGAAAACATCTTCAGAGCAGTGAGGGATACTCGGTTACTCTGTTTCCTTCCAAAGAACCACATTTGGTGCTTGGTCTGCAGCTGTTCAGCAGCTCAGCACATCTTCTGTCCTTTCTTTTTGTGGTGGCTCTGCCTTGGCTCGAGCTGTGCAGCTGAAAGGGAGATGCCACTCAACTAGAACACTGTCACCACAGCTCGGTGTCACGGGCACCACAGAGCCACCAGTGTGTTCCAACAACTGAGCTGAGCTTCCCCAGCCTTCTGCTGTAATGTCTCATTTCTTAGGATGTGAATTTTGCTATTATTTTTTGGTTTCTTTTTCTTCCATTCCATTTATTTTTGTAATTAGGTGATTTAATAAAACTGACTGTTTTGTATAATTTTTTAAGGCGTGTGTTTTCAGCCACAAGGCTTTGTTGAAAGTGTCCCAATATGAGCGTGCACATGCAATGGGTTAAGCGTTCCCTTGCAGGCCGTGAAGAAAACCCCGCTCTGCGCAGCTGTTCCCGTACAGGGGCTGCAGAAACCATCACGAAACTCGCCCGCGCTCTGGGGACCTCACCCCCGTGCAGGGGGAAGCTCGGGTTTGTCCTGCAATAAAGGGACGTTTGGCAAGGAAAGGTTTGGGAGCTGCGGCGGAGACGGGCCGGAGGCTGCCTGCGGGGCTCCGGGGTGGTGGCTGGAAAGAACAGGGGTCGCGGGGCGACCCGGAGCCCCCCAGGAGAGCCCCGAGCACCCCGGTGTGGCTGAGGGATCCTTGGTGGCCGTACGGAGCCCTCGGCAGCCCCCAGCGGGGGCGGCGCCGGCCCGGCGGCTGCAGCCGCTCCGTGCGCCCGGCGCTGCCGTCACTTCCCGGCCGGCGCGCTTCATCCATCACTTCCTGCCGGCGGCTCCACGAGGAGCGGTCCGCGGTCCCCACGCAGCCCCGGGGAGGGGAGACTGCCTCTGGGACCCGGGCCCGGGGCGACAATGGCCAGCTTGGCCGCCCAGGACTCCTACCTGCAGGGCTTGGCCAGGAGGGCCGGCGTGCAGCACGCCCCGGAGTCGCGGAAGAGGAAATTTGGTACTGGAACAGTAACGCTTCGGTTCTCTCCTCTCCGGCCGGTTTGTGGGAGGCTGGGCGCGACAGCCGTACCCCCACGGGGTGCTTGGCCCGGGGCTGTGCCGTTTTATAACAAACCACCAATCTGCTGAAACACGGAGCTCCCGAACACGTTGTGCACGTTGTACTGGGAGCCCTGGAAATCAGTGATCTCCATTCACTGTGGTGATGGATGTGGGAGAGCTGGAATTTACGGAAGTGTGCGAGGATGTTTGGTCTATTTAAATTAATCCTAAAACATATCATTTTTGAACATTAAGGTATGCAATTGCGATGCTGGGACTTTAGTCTTCAGTAATAACTGAATGTTATGAGTGGGAATGTAGCATTGTCCTCTTTTGTGTAATTTGTTTTTGCCTTCTAGTGTCTAAGCCAGGCCAGCCCGAGGATGCTGGCAGAGAGGTCAAGAAACAGAAGAAAAAGAAGCCCAGGAAGCAGGCTGAGAAGAAGAATGCTCCTTCAGCCAAACAGGGGGTTTCTAACACCAGTAAACCCACTCCAGGACAGAAAGCAGCCCCTCAAGCCAGCAAACCATCTCCACAGGGTGGTACACAGAACAGAAATGAGAGTTCGGCTACAGGTAAGAATTCCAGCTTTGCCGTGATCTGATTAAAGCAACCTGGGCTGAGCTGGCTGCTTTTCACTTGCTTCACAAAAGTGTGGTTTGGAAAGCCCGAATTGAGGACATCTTTGCTTATCCCGTGTACCCCGGAAGCTTTTGCCTATGGACAGGAATTTGTGCCTTCACCACTGGGTGGCTCTCTGGAAACGGTGTTTAACTGAACTGCAGAGGTTTTGTGCATGTGAGTAACTTTGGGAATTACACGTGGATGCAATCCCTGTCCTGCCAGCTCAGCTTTCCTTTATGACAATGAAAAGCCAGATCACAGAGAAAAGATGTCCTGAGCCTCTCTGTTCCACAAACTTGGTATTTGTCCTTGGCTTGCCAGGCAGCCCCAGGGCATGCCAGGCCACTGCTGGCAGTGTTGAATGATAAAAGAGGAAATTCTAAAGAAACCAATGAAATAGAAACTCTGGGTTTGTTTGGATTTTCCGTTCCATTCACAGCATCTAAAGAGTTCCCAGAGTTTTTCCCATAGCCAGAGAAAGTGCTTCTGTTTAGCTGGTGCTGATTTTTCAGTATTTTTATTTTCTCCCTCTCAGGAAGTAAAAGTGAACTGAATTCCCCCTCTGTTTCTGCAATCAATCTGTTGCGTCAGAGACTGCACGAGAAGATTAAAAAGGCTTCTGGACAGGTATGGAAACTCTGAATGTGTATCCATATATGCATTCATGCACTTGAAATTCTCCCCAGCCTTCCAGGGGATATGGGGACAGGATCTCACAGGCTCAGGGTTTGAGCTGAGTCCATCTCATAAGGAATTGCCTCTAGGTTTGCCAGGCAACCTCTGTGTGTTCTTTGGAAAAACCTATGAGAAAAAGTGGGGTCAGCTTGGATGAGAACTTGCCTTTGGTGAGTTTTAGGAAAAAACAAAGCACTGAGAACCTGAAAGGAAACAGCTATGGACTGCTGAGGGAAAGCAAAGGGCTTGAGGTGTTTACTACTGTGTTTAGTGTCTCTAACATCTGAGGCACAGCTTCACATCACAGATGGTGCTTCTTAGGAGAAGTTTGAAATCAGGAACTTGGGGACAGCCCCCATTTAATTCTGCTTTCTCCCTTTAAGGCTTCTCATTCATGTCCATCCTTCTCCTTAGGATAATGCCAAAGAATTGACTCCTGCAGTCCTGGAGAAGAGGCAGCGAAGGAAGTATGAGAGAGAGAGAAAGAAGCGCCGGCGAAAGGAGTTGAAGATGAAGGCAAAAATGGAGAAGAAGGAAACTGAGGAAGTACCAGCAGAGCCAGAAAATAAAAAGGAGGAAAGCAGAGCTGACATTGTCTTCAACAGGGTTGAAGTTCATGAAGAGAATGACTTGAACAAGATCCAGAAGAAGAAAGAGAAGAGGAAAGCAGTGAAAGGCAATATCACTCCTCTGACAGGCAAAAACTACAAGCAGCTGCTGAGCAGGCTGGAGACCAGGAAGAACAAACTGGAGGAGCTCAGGGAGAAGGACGAGAAGAAAGCTCAGGAGCTGGAGACCAAGATAAAATGGACAAATGCTCTCTATAAGGCGGAAGGGGTGAAGATCCGTGATGATGAGGAGCGTCTGAAGGAGGCCCTGAAGCGCAAGGAGAAGCGGAAAGCCCAGCGCAAGAGGCGGTGGGAGGAACGGACAGTGAGGGTGGTGGAAAAGATGCAGCAGCGGCAGGACAAGCGCCAGAAGAACATCCAGAAGAAGAAGAAGGAGAGGATAGAGAAGAAGAAAGCCAGGGCCCGGAAGAAGGGCCGAGTTTTGCCAGAGGACTTGAAAAAAGCTGGGTTAAAGTGAGAGCGAGGCAGCTCCTCCTGGCATTGGGGTTCCAGGGTGGGGTGTCCGTCTGTCACGCGGGGCTGTGTGTCACTCTCCGAGGCTGTGGGGCAGGCACTGCCACAGCTTCCCAGCCTCATCATATTAAAAAAACAGTTGTATGTTTGTTAATAAAGTTTTCTATCCTAAAGAAACTCCCTCTGGGTGATTTCTAATAGGAATTATTATTTTTCTAAAGAGGAGATGTCAGTTGCTCTGATGGGCAGGACAGTGTGTTCTTTGCATCCCCTGGGAATGGGGAGGAGGAAACAAAAAGGCAAAAAGACCAAACATGGGATTCACGTCAACACAAAGACACTGCAGGTGTTGTAAAACCATTGCTTAATACAAACTTAGATGATGCCTTTGGAAAGGAAAGTGCATCTTGGACACGTTTTTCCTCCCCATCACAAGGAAACTGGAAAACATTTTCAGTTTTAGGCAGTGCTGTTTATGTATCTTTTATGTTACATTTTATCAGCATTAGGTCAGTTTAGATATAAACACACACGTGTAAACGTGCATGGATTTATTGTGGATCTAACTGATCTTTTTGGATCATCCACAGAACACACTGACTGATCTTGATGGTTGAAGGGTTGGCTTCAAGTCTATTTTTGGCAGTAATAAAAAATTTGGCACAAAAAATAGATTTTTGGCAACCACAGGTGCCTGCAAGGGTTTCTTCTCTGGTCAGTTCATCAATGCAAAATTGTATTTGGTCACTACCAATTTTGTCCTTTATTGTTGTTTATACAGAAATACAAATGTAAATCTGAGCAGCTGTTTGCCCAGCTCAGGAGAGAAAGTACAGCTTGGCTGCTGGCAGTTCAGCCTGGGGAAGATTGGTGAGAACAATCCATCCAGAATATTTTCTGCCCCTGACTTCAGTCAAACCTTGCTGATGTCCTCCTGATCTGGTTGGTGTGAACTGATAATTCGTACTGAGATCAGAGTTGTTATAAATTGAGAATTGAATTCTCAATTCTCGATCTGGTGCAGTGGAAGAAGGGGTTTTTTTGACCTGTCAGTAAAGCTGATGAATGTGCTGTGAGCGAAATGCAGGCTGTGCAGTGCTCCCCGGCTGGATCCCTGCCAGAGCCCGGGTAACTCCGTGGTGCAGCTGTAACCTGAGCCTCTGCACAGCCAGCAGCTCCAGCAGTGGATTTGTGCTGAAGTTCGTGTTCAGGTGTGACTGAACACTTTGGTGTCACGGGAGCCGAAGGCAGCCTGTTCCACACGGAGTCCAGCAAGGAAACCTCTCCTTGGGCACAGATGGAGCCCTCCCCATGGGTATCTTCTCTTTCCTCACGTTCCGAACAGCCCTGCGCTCACAGCTCACCACTTCAGTTGTAGAAATCTGAAATACACGTTTGGAAATCTGAAATAGTTGCTCTGCAAAGAATATTTTCCGTGGAACGGTCTACAAGTGAGGTATTTATCAGCTGTCCAGAATGCTTTCCAAGCAGGGCTTGAAGATAAAGTAGTGCTTTGTTCTGGGAGGTCAAGCAAGTTCATTTGGGAGTAACAGAGCTACTTTCAGCCATATTCCTTATAAAAAACTCTCTGAACAAATTCGAGGAACCTGAGTAACTATTAAAAATACTTTAGCTCTGATTTCTATTTGGTTGGAGATTCTTTCGTTAGCTGCAACTGCATCTATTTCATTTTTGTTTGTATTCATGGTGAGCTGTAAATCAGTAGAGGTAAATCTTGGTGAAATGGTTTTAGATGCAAAAGCTGTTCCAATCTCAGCTGGCTCCAGTGCTCTGGCAGGTTTGTACCACAGAAACTGAAGCAAAGGGGTGAATGCATCAGCTGTGCTCCTAATGATGTAATATTTCAAAATATGTGTATTTCTCTTCCTGAGGGATTAGATGTTTACTCTGTAAAAGACACGTGGAAGTACTCTGTGCCCATTACAACAGCTGAAACTGCACTAAAATAACCAGAACACCCACGTATTTTTTTATTCCGTGTTAATCTTACTGTCCAATTTGAAAATAACTATTAGTCCCCTTTCTTCTCTCTGTTTTTATCCTCTATCCTTCCCCATCACCCAGGTTCTGTGCTATCAGCCTCTGGAGATAAGAGCATGGGTCAGGTGCAGAAAATGGGAGTCCCCAGGAGACTCTGCAAAGTGGGACGGACTGTGTGTTCCTTTATGCTTTGGGTGGAAATACTGAGAGGATATTTATGCAATTGGAAAGGGGCATCAAGCTGGGAGGGGCTGCAGGCCCCAGGGAAAACAGGATTCAGTCAGGGCCTGACGTTTTAGAAAAACAAATAGCCTGAAAATTGAGTTTGTTTTCATGAAGTACAAGGTTTTATATCCCACAGACCTGGCTGGGAGAGGTTCCATGGAAAACATGTGGGTTCCATTTTGCCACAGGCTGAATGTCATCCCAGTGCTGTGTCCTGGCAAAGCAGGCAAATGTCCTGTGGGAATGTAGGAACTGTGACAGCATTTCAGTTTGGGGGGTAATCCAGCTTTACTTCATACTGCTGAGGGCTCAGCAGGAGAATTTGGGTTGGTTTGACATCAAATTTCACGAGAATGGGCTGATTAGAGAGAGTCCAGTTGGAAGTGCCAGATATAATCCCAGATCTTGAAGTTAGGGAATTACAAAGAAAGATTGAAGGAGGTCACAGAATAGGAAGAGGGAGGGAAGCACCAGAGCCTTCAAGGTATGGAAAGGGAGACTGCCCAGGCCTGAACTGCAGCGAGTGAGACCCTGGTTGGAAATTTGGAAGCCTGCTGATGAGAAGGGCTCTCCTACCTGCTCTGTGTGCAGCCAGCTCTCAAAGAATGACAGAAAAACAACTGTTTGAACCCTCCTCTGCACATTTGTCTGCTTTGCATGTGCCAGAAGCTTCCAGCACAAGGTAAGAAATGTGGCACTGAGAAATCCTGGCATCAGCGTAGCAGCTCTCATGACACAACTAGCACAGAAATGAGATAAAACTGGTCAAAACACAGAACAGCTAGAGGGGGAAGGCTGTTCACACTTCCCTCTGTGTTTGTGGATCTGCAGCATTTTTAGGCAAGAATCCAGAACTGCTTAGCATGAATCCATGAAGGCTTTAAGTGATGGAAGGCCTTAAGACACATATATTTAATGTATAAATGTATATATTTATATATTCAATATATGTATGTGTATATATAGCCAGGCATTATTTTTAAGTAGGATTTTGTGATGCTTCCTGGTGAAAGGTAATTAGATTGTCTCACAGCAAAGTGAGGGAGAAGCACCAGTGAGGATTTCTGTGTGACACAGTCGAGCGAATTAAAGAACTTTCTGCCACTTGTCTTTCTCCAGCCAAAGAAATTAAAGCAGGAAAATCACCCCTGCCTGTTGAGATCCACTGGCACCGTCCTGTGCCTCACCAAGAGCCAGTAATGATCTCTGGGATTACTTCAGCACTCTCCAAGAAGCGCCATGCACCAGTTCCTCCCACTGATATAAATGCCACCATCTCTATAACCATAACTGATGAACAGCTTCTTCCTTCTTTTCTTTCTCCTGCAGGCTCCAGTCACATTCTAGAAAGCAGAAAGCTCTAACAGGAAATGCATCAGAGCCTTCCAGCCAGCCTGGCGGAGCACTTGATGCGGAGGGCTGGGTCCTGAGATAGCAGGAGTGAAAGGAAAACACACGAGCCTGATCCACAGCTCCCTGCTGCTGTCCTCCCCGAAGGTAATAACGAATGCAATAACAATTCGTGTGCTTGTAACGCCTTTGGAGGCCCCATGCAAATTCTCTGTGCTCCTCACAGGGACCAAAGTTCACTCTGTGGGCACTTTTCCTTCCCTGTGAACAGAAAAAGAGATTGATTTGAGACTTTAAGGTGAGACTGCCGGGCTCGGGAAAGTTGATTTTCATGGCTGTTGTAAAGGAAGTAATTTCTTTGGCTTAATCTTTACCCAGCGTGCATTAGGTGAGGGTTGTGAGGTGTTTCTTTGCTGCGGTCACACCTCTGTTTGCCTTTCCTACAGGCAGCTTTGCAGGGAGTGCCTCTGGCAGTGACTGGACCATGAAAGGTGCAGTTTATCAGCCCGGGTGATAATGGTGTTAGCTCTCTGATAGGATTGGGGTGGGTGATCTGATTCAATTGCAAAGGGTGGGTGCTCGAGATGAGAAAATGGAATCTACAGAAAGTGGAATCAAATCAGAAAGGCTCCCCATGCCCTGCACCCGGGGTTAAAGCTCCCCGAAATGGGGAAGTTGCTCAGACATTTCAGCGGTGCTGCCGCAGTGCCCCGGCTCTTACAGCGTGGTGCCTTCCGTGTTCGTCACTTCAGGGAAAACAGAGAAACTGCTGAGAAGCTCCATCCTCCTCTGGGGAAAGAACCAATTTCTCTCACAGTGAGATACTTACAGCCCACTTCCCTTTGTTTTTGTTCTTTACAGAGTGAAAGCTGCTGGAATTCAGAAGCTGCCCGTCCTTCTACTCTAGAAGATATGATTCCCAGGAAAGTGGTGGTGGGAGCTCTTGTCTGCCTGGGTGCTGTTGCTGCAGTTATCTGGTAAGCATTTTCTGGCCAGCCCGGCCATATCGAAAACACCCTGTGGATATCCTGTGGTTAAACTCATGGGAGCAGGAAAATAAAGGCTGTGATGTTATGGGAAGCCCCTGTTGGAGCTGAAAGAAGGAACAGCAATTTGTGTAATAGGTAAAGAGCACCGGTAGAGGGAGAAGGCCCTAAGGGAGAGAGGAGAAAAGAACAATTGTGTCCAAATCAGGCTGCTAACACCGTAGTGACTCACAAACAAATGCTTAAGTAAAGAATACTCCAGTTTCATTTCAGCTCAGGCCTTAACAGAGGTGAGTATCTGTCTCTTCAAACAGTCCAAACTCACTCCAGTGTCACCAGGGACGGGTTTGTGGCTATCAGACATCGCAGCTTTCAAACACAGTTTTGTTACTGAATATTCTGACTGGGTGTGGCTTGTAGATTCTCTGGAGCAAACTCAAACATTGTTGGAAGGGAATATGAGATAAGTCATTCCCTTAATTATTAAAATATTGATTATTAAATTATTATGAGTTATCCCATATTTATGATGTTGCAATTTGCTGTACTTTCACCTTGTGGGTGGTTGCATTTTTGCCTCAGCAGCAGGACTTTATGTTGAAATGTTCACACAGGAGATCCTACACTAATTAGTGAAGTAGACATGGAGTTAGCCAGAGTTACCTCTCAAACTCTGTGCCAGATCCTTGGGTGATCTTGGAAAATCCTAGGAAGATTTCCTTCAACATTTCTTACCTTCAAACGTTTCTTTGCTCCCACAGGGCTACAGCTGGGAGTGGGAAAGTGCACTACCTGCCCTACTACCTTCCGTGCCCTGACATCTTGTAAGTGCTTTGTTTTGTGCCTAATGAGTAACACAGATCATTGTTACTCACCCTCACAACACCAACAGTAAAGAACAAGTCGCTTGTTCTTTATTTATGAAGCTGTAATTAGTCACTCTCTTCAAACAAAAGGCTAGCAATGCTGTTTGGGCCTGCCTGCCCTGCAGGACAGCTCTGGGGCTGCACAGGTGAGGGCGGCTGTGTTTGTGGTGGGTCACAGAGCCCAGGACTAATGGTACACGCCAGGTTCCTTATCAGGGTGCAATCACACACCAGCACACGAACAACTGTGCTTTGAGTATCCCCTCACTAGACAGAGACACCTCAACCAGAGAGGGGAGATGAACAAGCACAGAAGGAGCTCTGGCACAGGGAGGAACAACCCCCCAGGGCTCCTGTTCTTCCCTCTGTGATCCGAGCTCTCCCCCCACTCTGTGGATGTGTTTGTGCCGTGGCATTTGAGCTCTGGACCTGAGCAAGTGAAGGGGAGCCTCTTCTGAGCTTCCCTGCATGCTGCAAACTGAGGTACCTGACCCAGCCTGGGTGCCAAGGGCTCCCCCAGAGCTGCACAAGAGAGGATTTGCACTGTGCAGGGACCAGGGACTGAGGCCCAGTGACCTCCTCGCTGCCACACTGCACCAGAGCTGGGACATGACAAGACACGGCCTTTCCCATCCCTTACAATGACCTACTGTCCTTGTAAAAACAAAGTGAAATGATGCAAATAGAAAAAAATTATGTTTCCTGAAGGTATTTCTCATTATTTCAGCCCAATTTAAACCATTGTGTCCAGTCAGGTGCTTATTTCCCTGAATGCTCTTGGAAATGTGGTGTATTCCAGGTAGTTCAGCCCTCCAGGTGACCAGGAACATCTATATCGGGCATGGAGCACATCCATGACCACTGCTGACAGTCCCATGTGGATTTTGAGCCCCAAACCCTGATTTGCCCCCAGGCTGGGATTGCTGCAGCACCTCTCTGTCCCTGCTGTGCTGTGTGCTCTGTGCCAGAGCTGTCCCTTGCCTCCAGGCCCGGGAGGGGTGTGCAGGTGATGCCTAACCCTGGGCAGCGTCCACAGCAGCTGGAGCTGGATTTGGACAGCTGTCAGTGCAGCAGCAGGTCCTGGAGACAAGCTTGGTTGATGTTTTAGGAAAAGCATAACAATCCTTTTCTTTTCCCACCCCTTCATGCAGCTCCATAAAACTCCAGTATACAGAAGAGAAGCTAATCCAGCTTTTCCCCCAGTAAGTACTGGTTTTTTATCTCCTGACCTTTAAACTGCTGTTCCTCTCTTCCAGGCATATCAATGTATCATTCAATGGATATTTCTTCCTTTTTACAGATTATTTTATCAGCAGCCAAGAGTGCTGGCGCCAAAGTAAGTTTCTTTGTTTGAACTTTGCCTCTGCTGAGTTTGGTTCGGGCACTTTGCAGCACTCACAGTCCCAGAGTCCTGGGGCACACTGAGCAGGACCTTGTTCCATGAGAATCCAACCACAGGGCTGTATCAGCAGCTGCCTGTGCTGCTCTGAGCCTGGGTTTGCTTACTGTACTCTTATTAACACACTTACTGTTAATTCCTAATTATTACATTAGCCCACACACACTCTGTCGTGGCCAGGAACTCTTTTTGACACGGGGAATCTGTAATATCTGTGAGACAGTGGGAAATACTTTCTGGGGCTGTGCTGCAGCTGGAACCAGCTGTGGGAGAGCTTTGAACCCATTTCAGGGTGAAATAAAGCAGGTGCTCTGCGTGACCCTCAGCAGCAGTTTCAGCAAACACAGATGAATCTCTGAGACACAGCCAGAGCAGGGAGCTCAGGGGAAGATTTGGGACAGCAGCACTAGGAAGTGGTTTGGACAAACTCTCTGTGCAGCTCAGGTTGTTACAGCCTCCTGTGGCTCTGCTCCTGCCACCAGACTTTTTTATCTGGAGCAGTTCACCTTCAACAGCCACATTCTTTTGCATGTTAACAAGCACACCCTGTTGGTACACACACACACACACACATATATATCTATCTATTATTTCCCCTGATATTTCAGCAGGATGTGCTCAGCCTGAATATTTCACTCTTCCACACTGGAATAAATTTCTGTGCTAAATCTGCTGGTATATTCTGGGCTAAATGGGGAGAATCTTGAAGCTTTTTGTGCTCTGTGCCTTCCAGAGGGAGTTCACTGGCACTGAGAGGATGGCCATGACCGTGACTCACTGGGAAACCCAGGGCAGCCCTTTAAAATGAAATTCAAAAAGCTTAGAGAAGTGAACGTGCATGTTTCCTTCCCTCTCCCCCCTCACCCAAAAAAAGGGTAACCAACCTAGAAACAGATCAGTTAGTACATTTTCTCCAACCCAAATTCTTCTTCCTGTATAATTTAATCCTTCACTCACATGCGTTGCTGTAGGAAGGAGTCAAACTGTTATTCTTGTATCCTCCCAGGCTGGAAGTATTAGATCTGGGTTGGAGGATCTAATTGGATCTGCTGCCTGAAGCACCAGGCTGCTCCCCACTGCTCCCCCAGTTTGGTTCTGGTGCTCTTTTGCCTTGGGACTGTGTCAGGTGGGAGCCTGGCAGCCCCCAAGTGTGGCCACGTGCTGTGAGTGACAAATTCCATTAGCAGAGGGCTCCAGCTCTGGGTCTGGAGCGAATGTGAGCAGGTTGGGGTGAATTCCACCATAAATAACATCTCCTTTTAGAGTCATAAAGGTAAGAATGAAACACTGAAAACAAAGCAGCAAATTGAAACAGCATTGCAGGGCTGCAACAGGGCATAATCAGACTCTGCTGCATTTATATTCAGTATTTCCACTTCCTTCACAGGAGATCAAGGATTTTTTTCTAACTTTGTTACACATTTGAATGCTGGCTCACATACAGCTTTTTAAATTATATCTGAATGTGTTGGAGCTATATATAAATACTGGAAAAATAAGCTGTCATGCTGCAAGCTGTGTTTTAATAACGCAGCAATGGGGTGTATTTTTATAGTAATTTTCATATTATTACTTGTGTTTTAATCTGCATGTAGCAATCCGCATCAGGCTGATAGCAAATAGGCACAGCTTCCCATTCTGAGAGTTCAGTGGTCATTAAACTCTCCTCAGCAGAAAAGTCCTTAAATGAGATTTTAGCAGATCCTCAGGTTTTTGCTGATGTGTTAAAGTGCTTAATTTCAGCCCAGGAATTGAAATGTCCATGCTCTATAACCTCAAATAAGAGTGCAGGGAGAAAATATCTGGGGCTAATACCCTGCATGGTGAATTAATGCTGATTCACACACTCTTCTCGCTGCCTTTTTAGTGCTTCTTTCCCATTTTCTGGCCTCGAAACCTAAAGGGGCAGTTACATTCCATTAACGTTTCTTTTTTTGCCCCCCTCAGGCGCCAGGATGTGCTGACAGTCACTCCATGGCTGGCCCCCATCGTCTGGGAAGGGACCTTCAATCCTGAGATCCTGGACAGTGCCTACAGGCCCCTGAACCTGACCATAGGGGTGACAGCCTTTGCTGTTGGAAAGTAAGAGAAGCACTCAGTAGATGCAGTTCTTGGGGTGATGCCTTTCCTCTGTGGAGAGGTGATTTTGGCTTTTCTTTTCCTGAAACTTGCCCCAGTTTATTGGGGGTTTTTGTGCCCGTGTAGTGTGTCCATAATCACACGAGCCCACGGGATGACAACACTTGAGGTACCCGAAGTGTGGGCAGTATTTTGTAGGAATTAGCAGGTGGCTTGGGAATTAGAGCTGGTCAAAATGGGGACAATCCCCTTATTCCTCATCCTCCACTACACCTGTTGCTTGTGCAGTGTGTGGATTCTTGCAGTGATAATCCGTGAACTCTCTTCACTCCTTGTCTTGTGTTCACTAACGTGCCCTTCATAACCCACCACACATCCCCTTGGAATCCCAGGATAGTTTGGGTTGGAAGGGGCTTTAAAATTCATCTCCTTCCACTCCCTGCCATGGGCAGGGACACCTTCCACTATCCCAGGCTGCACCACCCTGGCCTTGAGCACTTCCAGGGCTGGGACAGCCACAGTTCCTTTGGGCACCCTGTGCCGGGGCCTCCCCACCCTCACAGGGAAGGATTCCATCCTAACATCTGACCTAACCCTGCCCTCCTTCAGCTGAAAGCCATTCCCCCTTTGCTCTATCAGCCCCTGCCCTTGCAGAAAGCCCCTCCGTGTCCCTGCTGTGCTCTCCACGGGCTGTGTCTGCGCAGGTACACGAGGTTTGTGCGGCGCTTCCTGGAGTCGGCGGAGCAGCACTTCATGAGGGGCTACCGGGTGAACTATTACATCTTCACGGACAGCCCCGAGGCCATCCCCCGAGCCCAGCTGCAGCCGGGGCGCAGGCTGGTGGCTGTCCCCGTGCAGAAGCACTCCAGCTGGCAGGAGATCTCCATGCGCAGGATGGAGGCCATCAACCGGCACGTGGCCGCGGTGAGCCACCGCGAGGTGCAGTACCTCTTCTGCCTGGACATCGACATGGTGTTCCACAACGCCTGGGGCCCCGAGACCCTGGGGGACATGGTGGCCGCCATCCACCCCGGCTACTTCCAAGTGCCCCGAGAGCAGTTCCCTTACGAGAGGAGGAGCTCCTCGGCGGCCTTCATCCCTGAGGGAGAAGGGGATTTCTACTACGGAGGAGCCGTGTTTGGAGGCTTGGTCAGCAGGGTCTATGAGTTCACCAAGACCTGCCACATGACCATCCTGGCGGACAAAGCCAACGGGATCATGGCAGCCTGGCAGGAGGAGAGTCACCTCAACAGGCACTTCCTGTCCCACAAACCCTCCAAGCTGCTTTCTCCAGAGTATATTTGGGATGACAGGAAGCCAAAGCCCCCCGAAATCCGCCTCATACGTTTTTCCACAGTGGATAAGAACTACAAAGAGGTCCGAGACTGACCATCTGATCCCTGCAGAGAGATCCCACACACAATCAAACCCACCAAAATTAGCTCCCGCAGAACATGCCCCACCATGAATTTTTGTTCCTAGTAGGAACAAACTGGGAAGGGAACATGTGGGTAGTTCCTCTGGAGAACAGAGTCTAAATGCATTTCAGAAGCAGCAGTCAAAGTGCAGGTGAGACTGAAAAATTTTCTGGATTCCTGCTCTTTGTAAATACGTCCTGCTTGAGGCTGCAGCACACTAAAAAACCAAATCCAAAAGGCCATTTATCCAATGCATGACTGCAGTTGCCTTTGGCTGAGTGTTTTCCTGAGGCCTGGCAGAAACTTAACAAGATCCAAATGGTATTTGACATTCCCATGGAGAAGGAGAAGACCTTGAGTTTTGGTAAAGACCTGTTGGAACCCTGGATTCTGAGAATTTTAATCTCTCAGAGCTGACAGGGGTTGATCCACAGAAGCACACTGCATTTGACCTGAGGCCCTGGAAAAGGCTTCCAAAATTTTATGATAACACCGAGATTGTTGGTGTGTAATTAATAGAAGTGTGTTAGATCACTGAGTGAAGATGTAGAATTTTAGCTTTTGAGATATAGTAATAGATATACAGGTAACAAAATGGAGGAATTAGGGTGGGGGTTAGTACTTCTTCTTTCTTCTTCTTTCTTCTTCTCAAGTTTGGGTGTATTTGTGATTGGATGTAAAAGCCCACAACGCAGAACTCAGGTTAATAGATTACTGGGTTATAAGCAAAAATAAATTTGTTGGCATTATATAATTGGATAGTTTGGGCTTGAAAAGGCCTTGGAAGAACAACTCCATGGCCATTTTCCACCTTGTTAACTTAGGAGCACAATCTGTGTAGCTGTAGCATAGATAAGAAATAATAAACATCTAAGTCCGAAGAAGAACAGCATCTCTCACATTTTAATCCAAGCTCTGAGTGAGAAGAACCAGATGAAAAAGCAAAACAGAAACAATCAACAAGTGGCGCCCAATGTGGGGCTTGAACCCTGGGCCTGCAGATTTCACTTAAGAAAAAAAAATAACGTTGCAGGGCAGTAAATTTTCCTACGTTGTGATTTAAACAAACAGTTTTTGTCAGAATCAGGAGGAAACTTGCACTCGGAGCACGTTATCCCCGACTAGTGTGCAGCAGGATTCCTTGGACCTTCTCAGCACAGAGCTGCTGCCAGGCATTGCCAGTAAGAGCCCTGGTCTGAAAGGACAAACAGTGTGAACTCATCTAGCAGTTATCCCCCAAATTCCATTCTGTGCTTTGGAGACCCAAGTTTAGACAGAACTGGCACAGCTCAGAGCAGGCTGAACTTCTTCGGGTTTATTTCAATCACAGATGTGCTCTGAACCTTTTCCCTGGGTCACATGTCTCTGTGGATCATGTAATCTTCTCCAACACAGAAAATCTGGTTTCGAGATGTTCATGTTCCTCTCCATTGCTTCAGCCCCTTCCAATTTTTCTGAGCTCTGTGAAATAAATTGGCGAGCAGCTGCTGGAGCTGACAGCGCGAGCTGATGCCTTTCCAGCAAACAGGATGATTTCATTCCGTAATGAAATGCTCTGGCGAAGCCGGGAGTGCAGTGCAGAGCTGGAAGTGGGCTGGGGTTAACATTTTCTCCCCTTGGATGTGGTGAGGAGCTGAAGCGGGCGTTTAGAGCCTGACAGCTCCCTCGGGGAGCAGCCGCGGCTGTGGCTGTCAGCTGAGGTCACAGCGCGGGGGTGCCTGTGCCACCTCCCTTGTCACAGCAGGGCTGCCAGGAACAGCATCTCCCTTTGCTGCCCAAGGGCTGAGCACGTCAGTCCCTGTTCACTCAGGGGAGCAGGAGAGAGGCCACGGGAGCTGCAGGGAACGGCAGCGCTCAGCAGGGAGAGGAGGAGCGGGGTGAAAGGGTGAACGGGCGGTTTCTAAGGGAACAGTTAAGGGGGGGGGAAAAAGGAAAAAGAAAGAAAGGAGAAAAAAAAAAAGCTCATTTGGCAGAGAGAGGGAAAATGGGGAAGAGGTGCCTGACTGTTCCTGCTTCTCCTCACATGAGAAAATTGCTGTATGGCAGCGAATCAAGTATTCAAAGCTTTAGGGCCCCATCACTGATTGCAGACGACTTAACGAGCCATTTCAGTCCTGTGTGAGCAGGCTGGAAATGGCACTTGCCACTGTCATTGCAGGCATTTCATCTTCCAGAAGACTAATTAGAAAAGCTTTCACCGTACCCATAATATAGATAAGGTGCCCGAAATACCTCCAGCCCCAAAGCCCCAGTGGCAGCTAGGTCGGCTGATTTGTGCTTAATCCAGCAAAGGGTCTTTATTACATTTTCTCCAGACTGTTCTTAGCGATGTGGTGCAGGAGGAAGATGTCCCTTTACATAACTAAACCAGAACTGAAACCCCTGCCATGTATATTGGGTAACCAGGCACCTCACCTAAGCCAAAATGGTGAGGAAAAATACTTATCCAAATATTTCCAGAAAGATACATTTCCTACCAGCCCAGGATTAAACCTGTCTGTTCCTTATTTGTTAAAGAGTTAGTGCCTCGAGGCCGTGCTGAAACTGGGTTCCCATTCTGCCAGTTACACATATATGCATATGGATCCTTTACCAGCCAGAAGGAGCTGTCTGGTCTGCTCTGCACAGGACAAGCCAGATAATCTTATCTCCTGGTGTCAGAACATGGCTGGGCCGGGCTAGGTCTCGTAGAAAAGTATTCAGATTCTGAGAAAAACATGAAGTTCCACAGTAGCCACACATCCATAGATCAACTGTGCCGGTGGCCAATTCCCCTCATGCCTTAATTCTGCTGGAAATTGCTCTGGGTTTGCAGCCATAGGGCTTCATTCTGCCACATTAATTATTGAATTTCTGTGCAGATACTCATAAATCCTCTGTGAGAGGAAGTTCTGCAGCACAGATGATGGGTGGTGGAGGGTGGTCTGTGTTTCTGGGGTACCTGTTTGGAAAAAATTGTGAAGGGCTTGGTCTGAGCTCTGCACCCTGGCTGCCTTTTGGCCGAACCCTCAGCCCTCTGACTGACACTGTAACGGCCTGGTTTGTGCTGTGCCAAAGATGTTTCTTTTCCTGGCAGCCTCGCAGCTTCTCCCCAGGGGAACGGCTTGTGTTGTGTGACACAGCTCTGCTCCACGGGGCTGTGGTTTGAAGCAGTACCCACAAACTCCCGGTGCCTCCGGGGAGCAGGGCAATGTCTGCAGAAAACCACCCCCGGCGCTGTGTGGGGAGATGCTGCCTGAATCGGCTCGTGCCCTCCTCTAATTAATGAAGGGCTGGACTTCTGCTGTCATCTCCTGCTGATTAATCCCCTTCCCCCACCAGCAGCAGCGAGCTTTCCTTCTCCCGGTTTGGATTGTGCAGCCTGAGGCTTGCGTGCAGCGTGGGAGCTCCACCAGGACCTGCTTTCTGCTGTGCGTTCCCCACCCACACCCAGGGCACAGCGGGGAAACTGAGGCACACGGTAGGAAGGCAGCAGAGCGTCACTCTTGTCTTCCTCCACTCACCACAGGGGACAATGTTGTCTTAGGTGTCCTTGTGCCAAAGGAATTTGGACTTGGAAACGCAGGGAACTGCATGAGAAGTGAATCACCGCATGTAAATAAACACCATCTCCTGGGGATGTGATTGTGCTCTCAAGGTATTTCCCACTCAAGCCCTTAACCCAGCCTCAGATCAACAGCTCCTTGCCTTCCCAAGGGCCCCTTGTTCCTTCCATCCCTTTCTGCTGGGCTGGAACAGACTCATCATTCATTGTCCTTCTAATTTAAGCACCCATCTGACAGGCTGTTTCTTTCCTTCTCCCCGCTGCTGCTTTGCCCAGTGCATCCACCCCCAAAGGGCAAATTTCTCTGCATGGTGTGAAACAGAAACTTCCAGCACTGAGTATGAGCTGATCATTCTCCCCACTGATGGGACAAGAGTCAATTCCACTTAGCCAGATTAGGACTCTTTTCCACTTCTGTTTGGATTTCCCAGAACCCTCCCACAGGTGGTGTTCCCCAACAATTTTGACCAGAAATGTCATTTTGTACCACACAGCACCAGTTACAAAAGGACTGGCTTAGTCAAACTTTCTGTGGGTGAGATCTGTGGCTGTGGGACACGGAAATGAGATGATCTTTGAGCAGAGAGCAGTGAGGAAGGGTAAGAACATCAGCTACACATTCATTCCCTGCACAACACCAGCTTGTGGAAAAGCCACGTGCATCTGTGTGGCTTCACACAGCTGAAGCAGCTCGGTGGTGGAAAGGAGCTGGCAGGCCGGGAGCTCCCTGCCAGAGCTGCTGGGTTCACTCCCCTGCCTTTTGTCTCTCCTGTTCAGCCTGTGGCTCTCTGAGGGAGGGACCATCTCTGTCTCTTGTTCTGTGCCTGCACAGGGCCCAGTCTGGGTCACTCCGTGGGGATTTGCTCCAATCTCAAAGGGCAGCTCTCGGCACCAAGGTTATTATTTTCTCACTTGAATCCCACCTGCTCAGCTTCACCTCCTGCCCCAGCAAGTCCCCGTGGGACCCCGGGGCTGACACACACAGAGCAACAGCTGCTCTCCAGGTGGAGTGACAGTGACAGGCCATTCTGGGGACAGCAGGAGCTGGAGGAGGAGTTGCAGGAGTGGGTTGGGTTGTACTTTACTCACAGTAAATCCCTGACCCTGGAGTTCTGCTCCACACAATCAAATAATTCAGGGAAGCATCACTAGAAAAACACCTCTGAAGAGTGACATTTGAATGTCTGCCTGCCCACCAGACTCCCTCCTTTCTCCACGAGTGTTGCTGTACTGACTTGACTTTCCTGTGCTATATTTAGGTGAAACATAGATCCGCCAAATGTCGCTGTTTCGTGTAAAACTAGTGTAAAGCCTTAGGAGTAGAAAGGCAGTTTTAACCACAAATCTCTACTGCTTGGATGCCCACCTCATCCCCTGCTTTCCTGCTGAACCTTTAGCCAATTTAAAGAGAGCCAGATGAGTACAAATTACATTTTAAAAATGCTTCATTCTGGTGTGGTTTTTAGTGAGTTTTGCCAGCAGCAAATTACACAGTTCTAGACCTTTTGAAGTACGTGTTTTTCTCACTGCTGAGCACTGACACCGTTACTATAATTAGAAGGATGTTGCTCCGTAGCAGCATCTAGTGCCAGAGCCCTGGCAGCACCTTTTCCTTTCCTGGCTGCGCTCCCCAGCCGGAGCTGCTGGTTCAGCTGGCCCGGAGCCACGGAGGAGCGGCGCGGTCAGGTGCGATGGGCCGTGCCTGCCGCTCCTTCCCGCTGTGACCCCGGAGGAACGGGGGTGGCTGCGGGGTGTTGGTGCCCAGGACTAGCGCTGCAGCGGCTGGGAGCGCTCGGCCGTGGCCTGACGCAGCTTCTGCCGGCTCCTTCTTCTCCTGCCATCGCTGTAATGGCTCGTGTCATCGGCCTCACGGTGACAAACGATGGGCACCGGAGCCGCTCTGTTTCCAGGGCAACCCCGCTGCCTCCCCAGCCCCCGCTCCGCCGCTCCGGCCGTGCGCCCGCAGCTCCAGCAGCGCTGGCCGGGGGTTGCCCCGTGCCCCGTGTCGGTGCAGGGCTGAGCGGAGATGAGCAGCCGGGTGCCGGTGTCGTGCCCTGGCTCCCTGCCCCGGCCTCTCCTCCTGGAGGGGTCCGGCTGGGGACAGCCCGGGGGGGTCCCGGGGGTCTCCCTAAGCTTTTCTCCTGCCTGTACCCGCACGGCAGCGCCGCTCCCCACCCACAGCACCTGCTCCCCGGCGGGGCCTGCACGGTGCCTTCCCACAGGTCCTGCCAGNCGGCCGCCGGGCAGCGCGGCGGGGCCGTGAGTGCGGCCCCGGCACCCGCAGCGGGGCCAGCGGCTGTCGGCGCGGCGCGGGGGCTATGAGCGGGGCACGATGATGATCGACACCCAGGTGAGCGTGCGGGGCACCTGCCGGCTTTGTCCCCCCGAATTCCCCCGGCCCGGTGCGCTGCTGCCGGGCTCGGTCCCCTCCACAGCCCTCGTTAGAGGGGGCTCAGGGCGGCCCACGCGTGTCCGCGGCGAGTGACTGCTGCGTGCCCCGTGCCAGGGAGCCGGGGGGCTCTGGCGGGGCTTGCTGGGGGTCTGTAGCTGCAGGTGTCCGTCCCTTGCTGCCTGTTGGGGTCGGGGGACAGTGTACGTGCCAGCAGCAGCCCGGGCCCCTGGTCTGCAGCGGGGGCTTTGGCGGAGGAGAAGCAGCAGCTTTGCCGAGGGACTGGAGAAAAGTCTGTTCTTCAATGTTTTTTTCCTTTTTTTTTTTTTTTTTTTTCCTTTCTGTTTGTGTAATGGGTAAATGCNGGGCTGAGCGGAGATGAGCAGCCGGGTGCCGGTGTCGTGCCCTGGCTCCCTGCCCCGGCCTCTCCTCCTGGAGGGGTCCGGCTGGGGACAGCCCGGGGGGGTCCCGGGGGTCTCCCTAAGCTCTTCTCCTGCCTGTACCCGCACGGCAGCGCCGCTCCCCACCCACAGCACCTGCTCCCCGGCGGGGCCTGCACGGTGCCTTCCCACAGGTCCTGCCAGCCCCGCGGCGCCCACAGCTCCCGCTCCCGGGGGAAAACGCACCCAAAGAGCCGAGGGGTGCCCCGGGTGCCCCCGGAGCCGTGCCCGTGCGTGCGCCCACGGGCGCGGGCGGCCCCAGAGAGGAGCCCACGGGTGCGGACGCGCACCCACCCTCCCGGGAACGGGGCCGGGGGGCCGGGCGGAGCCGGGAGCCGCCCCCGCCCTCCCGGTAGCGGATCCCGCCCCGGTCCCGCCCCGCGCTCANTGTACGTGCCAGCAGCAGCCCGGGCCCCTGGTCTGCAGCGGGGGCTTTGGCGGAGGAGAAGCAGCAGCTTTGCCGAGGGACTGGAGAAAAGTCTGTTCTTCAATGTTTTTTTCCTTTTTTTTTTTTTTTTTTTTTCTTTCTGTTTGTGTAATGGGTAAATGCGGCTGGTAGAAGAGGAGCTGAAGGATTGGGAACGACAGGGAGACAGTTTGGGACGGGGTCTGAAGGCGCTGCGATGCTGCAGCAGCCGCTGTGCTGCGATGCTGCTGGCAGGCTGGCGCTGCTGCGTGCTGTGCCAAGCCAGGGCCAGCTCTCCTGGCACTGCTCAGGCCAAGTGGCATCAGCAGGTCCCTTGTCTCTGTCTGGTGTTTATGAGGCCACAGAAGCTAAATCGGGCCAAGGTGGGCTAAAGCTCTGCACTCCCAAACCCTCTGGTCCCAAACCCTCTGGGGCAGCGGAGGATGGAGCAAAGGCATGAAATTTGGGGGTGGCACCAGAACGTGACTCTCGGTTTTGTCCTGATGCTCCTCTGACTTTTTACTTTCTATTCCTCTTCTGACATTCCCTTCCTGATCCCAGCCCTGAGAAGGGGGGGCTGTGCTGCTGCCCTTGTGGGGGTGGTGGGAAGGTAAGTGGGCAGCAATGGCTCCTTGGAGACCAGGAATGAATAAAGGGAAGGGCTGATGCTGTGCTGGAGAAGTGAGCTGGGATCCATTTTTGGACTGGAAAATGTGCATTCCAGAGCCGCCTCCTGCACCCTGTGGGTCTGTTTGGTCTGGGCCTCGCTCACCTTGGTCCAGCCTAATAAACAAAAGCTGAATTTGCTCTCTTGGGGGCAGGTGTGTGGGGCAGGCCCTAGTGCGAGCACCAGTGCGTGCTGGATGGTGGCATGTCCCTTTGGAAAAGAGCAACCAAAATACTGGGGTTTGGGTCCTGACCCTGCCAAGGGGCGAGAACAAGAGTTCTCTAGCATTATGGAGTGGAAAGATTGATCTTGCTGGAAGATCTAGAAAATTAAAGGTGTAAGGTTGTCTAGAAACAGATGTCCGGAGCTCAGCCTCCCAGGCTGGGGAATGCACGCTGCATCCTATGGAATGTTTTGCATTAAGGGCTCAGCTTTAGTCTTCCTGTGGCTTTTTTATGCTTGCCCCATTTTATATATTTATTTATAGATATATTTTATATGGGTAAACTGAGGCACGTACAGATATTTGTTCCAAGCCCAGGATCCTGCGTGGGTGGAAAGCAGAGGTTGAAAGTCCTGATTCCGCCTGCTGAAGAGGATGAGCCACTCTGCCTTTTAAGGGGTGCAATTCATTGAGGTCCCGTTGTTTGTGGCTACCAGTTAAGAGGAATTTCCAGCTGCACCCGCAGCCGCACCCTGCCAGTTCTGAAGGCTGTACAGCTACATTTTTCATGCCTTGTAAATGTTTCTCTCCCTGGTTGCTACGGGAAAGACCCACACAAACAACTGGTAAAAACTGAGTGTTACAAAGTAAATAAGCTGAGCAAACAAGGAGATTCTTTTTCATCTCTAAGTGCTGCAGGTGTGTTGTTGCAGGTGTCCCGACACGTGAAAGCAAAGGTTCACGTGCAAGGGTGACTTTCAGCCTTTAAAACGGAAACGTGCTCCTGAGCTGGGTCAGAAGGTGGCTTCCATGCTGAACCAAGCTCCCAGGGAGGCAGGCTCATCCCCTCTCTCCCTTTCTGGCCGTTTGGGCAGAAGAAGGGAGCAGATGGTGGATGAGCAGTCTTGGGGCTGGCTGGGGGCAGGACGCAGAGAGCCCGAGTGCAGGCGAGCAGGGCTGGAGCTGGATTTGGTTTTGTCTTTCCTTTCATCTGCTCCCAGCGTCTGAAGTGGCTCCAGTGGCTCTGAGTTAACTCTTGGTGTTGCTCTGCAGGGGCAGGGGGGGCGAGCTGGCAACAAGTGACAGCGAGCGAGGGTCCAGCTGGCAGCAGGGGCTGGGAGGCAGCAGGTGGAGAGATGCGAGGTCCCTCCTCGGCATGGCTCAGCCACTCCATCTGGAGCTCCCACTCACGCCTGTGTCTGTGTGCCTGGGCTGATCAGACATGAGCAGGGGATGCAGCGACTGCTGCAGGCTCCAGAATAAATCTCTGGGATGTTGTAATGATGGATCTGACATCCCTGAGCTCAGTGCAGTGTATTATCTTCGGGGCCAGTTTGCTCAGAGATGACTCTTTAAGTGAAGAAATCAGGGGCTTTTCAGGACTTTGGTTATTCTGGGTGTCTTTGGGGTTGTGTTTTGCATCTCCTCGCAGTGTTTTCACTCTGTCATTCCCTAAATGGTGCCTGGCTGCTGGACCTGATCAGGGCAATCAGGGCTTCTGATCTCAGGTGGTGATCTCCAAAGCAATCTGCACTATCCATCAGCATGGATTTTGCTTCTGATACCTTTCCCATTGCTATAGCAACCCATCTGATGAGGATGCCAGCACGCTTTCCAGGCAGTGTGTGCAGGGAAACTGCTTCACCTGCCACCAAGCTGCCACCACTCGTGGGGCAGGGCTGGCTAACTGGCACCTGCACAGAGGTGCTGAGCCAGGAGGGGCAGAGGAGCTGCTACCAGCTCCCTCAGGCTGGCCCTCCTCTCCCAGGTGTCCCCACCACCTGGAGTTTCCCTAGGATATCGGGGTGATTCAGTACAGGTGGGGGAGTGCACAGTGCCTGGTGCCAGGATCTGGGATTTCTCTCCGAAGAGGATGCTCAGGATGGTGTGAAGGAGCTTGTCAAGGTCCAGTGAGTGTTGGGGGCTGCTTCCCTCTTCCCCCCTCCCCTTGCCTGTGGAGAGGCTGGAAGACAGGCCTCAGCTCCAGGGTGCTGATGGAGGAGGGTGGAGGTTTGCCTGCTTTTGCCAAGTGAGCCTGTTCCCTCCTCCATGTCCTTCATGCTCTGCAGTCACTAGATGGGCTCCAGGACGTTCTCTGTTCTGCTCTGCCTCCTCATCCTGCTGTCCTGTGCTTTCCGTGCAAACCAGAGGCCATCCAGCTGTGGGGCTGCCTCCCCTTTGCAGTGATGCTGCAGGCTCGGCGCTGGCTGGGGATGTGTTGTGCCCGGTGTGACTGTCGGGCTGTGTGAGCCCTGCGAGGGCCGGCCAGGGCTGCCCCGAGCCCAGCGGGGCTGTGCAGCAGATGGCACTGTTGTTTTCCCTGTGAGTTATTGCCGTGGCTTCGCTTCCTCAGCGCTGGGAAGGGTCAGCGGTGATGGCAGCGGGGACAGGGCCGGCGTCCGGCTCCCTGGCAAAGCCCAGCACGCCAAGCTGGGCTCTGCTGTGGGCAGCAGAGCTCGGTGTTTGGGCACTGCTCACCCAGGGGGAGCCGTGCTTGTCTTCACGGGGATGAGCAACATGAGCCAGCTCCATCCTTGGACACCTCAGGTCCAACCCCGAAGCTGCCGCGGGAGACCCCAGCAAGGCCGTGTCAATCACCGCGTCCCTCCCTCATCCACCGCTCGCTTTTGTGCTTGTCCCCACTGCCACCAGCCAAGCACTCCCCCAGCGCTCCCTGAGCAGCAGGGGACGCGTGACCTTCCGATCAGCCGGGGCTGGGAGCGAGAGGTGCCCGTGCCGCTTTCCGGGCTGCCGCATCCGCGCCGCCAGTGTCACACCAGGAGCGTTTTCCGGGGCGCTGTGGCTGGGCTGTCACAGCCCTGGCGTTCAGGGGTGGCAGTGGCAGCTGCTGGCAGCTCTTTGGCTGCTCCCGAACCAAACCCATCCCGCTCTTCCTGGCACCGGCCGCCGCGGGACGCGCTGGCGGAGCCTCCAGATGTTGACAGGTTTTCCTGCCGGGATCGCCCGAGCCCAGCCCGCGTGTCCCGCGGTGGGGCTCACCCATCTGTTTTCCTTCAGGATTTGCATTTTTAAGTGGCTGGATTTCCTGAGGACCTTTTGGCTCCCAAGGCACCGCGGGTGCGCCCGGGGCGGGTCTGTGCGGGTGTCTCCGCGGATATTCGCTGTCTCCGCCGATATTCCCCGGCGCTGCACGCCTTGGCCGCGGGTCAAAGGCAATGTTTGTAGACATGAGCTGACGTCAGAGGCGGCTCGGTGCTGGCGTGCTGGGGGATCACAGAGTTTCCGCTCCCTCGAGGCCCTGCAGTGCAGCGGGAGTTCATCCTCTGCGAGGATTTACAGCCCCCTCGGTGCTCCCGGGTTTGCTGCGGCCCTGGGGGCTCCTGTCTCCTGCGCTTGGAGCTGCTGGAGCTCACATGCTCCCTGGAATAGCTGTAGCTGCAATTCAATGTCCTTCACCACCCTGCCTGGAGAGAGGTTTCAAAGATGGGAGAAAGGGAGAAGCAGGGTGAAGGGGCTGGGGAGAAGGAAGGGGTGCAGCAGTGCCCCGATGGGTCAGAGAGGGTGGAGAGGTCCTTCCTTGGTCTGTCCTGCCCTGTGTGGCATCTGGAGAAAACCAGAAGCTTTAGATGTGGTGGCAGAGCTCTGGGATATCAAAACATGTGAGATGTCAAGGCATCCCAGATCGGGTCCCACACTTCCCTGTAGGGTCTAGAAGAGAAAGGGAGGAGGAGAGAGGATGAGTGAGGTGTGGTGCAGACATTGCTGTGGGCTGGCCAGCGCTGTCAGCAGGGATCACAGGAGAAGCCCTCCTGGCATCCTGCAGGGGATGTGCGGGTTGCTGGCACAGCCGGAGGTGATGCTGTGCCCGGGATTCAGGATGTGGCCGTGCGAGCCTGCTCTCGTGTGGGCTGATAACACCCTGCAAGCTGAGTCTGCTTTGTACCCTCCTGGGTTTCTCGGGACATCCGCTGTCCCTTTTTATATTCCCTCTTCCATGCTGTCCCACTCTGTTTCCCACTCCCTTGCCATAAACACCCTGCCTGGGCTGGCGGCAGGAAGCAAACCCTGCAAAGCACTGAAGGAGCCCGGCCAGCTCCGTGCGAGCCCTCGGCACGGAATGGGGAGGTCGAGGTCATTCCTCAGCGCAGCCAGGAGCTCCCTTTGAAATCGTCAGCAGCCGCCCTGCCCTGCTCTTCTGGCCCCGCTGGCTCCATCCCACAGCGGATTTCCCACCGAGTGTTTCCTGCCTGTCCCTCTCGGCAGTGTCCCACACAAACACGGCTCTTCTCCTCCCCGGGGAGGTGACACCCCCGGCGTGAAAAACAACAACGGGCAGCCAGGGTGGCGTGGCAAAGTCCAGGGCAGGTAGAAACACCCTGGTCATGTGGGCTGCTGCATGTCCTGAATTACAGGGAACAGGAGCACAGCCAGGTTCCTGAATTAGAGGGAACAGGAGCACAGCCAGCCCTTGGCTGCTGTCAGCCCCTCTCCAAGGAGAGGCAGTCCCGGGGGCAGAGCTGGTGGTGGAATCTGCTGGGAGGGGATGGAGGAGGCTTCCCAGGGTGGTGGTGGTGGTCGAGGTGTGCAGAGGTGTTGGCTGTGCAGGCCCAGAAAGGCACTGCTGCCCCAGCTGTGGGTGCACACTGGGAGAGGGCAGCTGGTCCAGGGCAGGAGCAGCTGAGGGATGGGGCCGAGCTCTGCCTGTGGGAAGACTGGAGGAGCAGGGCTGGGTGCCCTTTCTTTTTTACCGTCATCATTACTATTATTATTACTATATTTCAATAATTAAACTGTTCTTATCTCAGCCCATGAGGTTTTTACCCTGGGAGAAGTCCCACATTTTCTGCCCCATGCCCAGCAGGCCAAAGGGAACACAAATCTCCTCATCCAAATGAGGGCTTGTGGATGTTTAAGGGCCCTGTTTTTCTTGGCAGAGGTTGAAAGTCCCAGCAGGCTTCAAACCCTCCCGTTCAGCATTTCCATGGTGACAGGAAGGCTCTTCTGGTGGCTGTGCCGTCCTCGGTGCCACCAAAACGACGAGGCTGGTGCAAGCACTGTGCCTTGGTGGGGGGTTTGGAGGGCAGAGCTCGTGTCCAGCGCGGACACTCTCCTTCCCCAGTGCTCCTGGAGGGCAGCTGATTTTGCTCCACTGGGATGAGCCCAAAAGGAGGAAGGGGTTGTTTAGGAGACCATGCCCAGCCTCCCGAGCTGTCACTGCGAGTGTGGCACTGCTGGCGCTGCTGTGGCATCGTGTCCCCGGACAAAGAGCCCATCCTGTGCCTCTGCATCCCTAACCCAGCCTGGGAAATACCGGCCCTGGCACTTTGCAGTGCTGTGTGAACAACTAATTAAAGGCAGACGAAGGGGAGATGGCTGCTAAACGCTCCCACAGCCCGGGGAAGGTGCGTTTGTGCTGCTGCAAAGGCGTTTGTGTCCCTCCTGCCGCAGCGCGGACCCTCCTCCCCAGGCTGCGGATATCCCCACCTGCCGTTCGGAGGGATCCCGCGGGGATTTCAGCCGGGGGAGGGAGGCATCAGCCGGGCATCCATCCCTGATGTGGCGCTTGGAGGGAGGTGCGGCCGCAGGACCCGCGGCTGCTCCAGTCCCGGTCCCTGCGTGAGGCTCGGCAGCGTTTCCCTGGAGCTCAGCGGAGCCGGGAGGCTTCTCCCCCTCGCGTGGAAATGCAGCACGGCTCTGGGTACCTGGGACTGGCTCGGAAATTGGGATTTCACACCCCCTGCAAGCTCGATTTATGGCTTTTTTCCCCTACTCCGCCTGTCGGTGCTAACTGGGGGGGAGGGCTGCGCTCTTGAAATTCTTTACAAATACGTGATGAAATGTATCCCTTCTCCCTAGAAAGCAGCGAGGAAAGTCCCATTCTCCCACGAAATGTTTATATATTTTGGCCCAAGCTGTGTGTCTTTTGCTGTCAAACCCCCACAAGTAGGGCGAGGTGCAGTGATATTTGTTGGAATTTCGGGGGCCAGCTCCTGTGAGAGCGCCTGTGTGGGCACCCTGTGCAAAGTCTCCTGGCTCAGTGACTGCAGCCAGAGCCTATGTTTGCTGGTGGGATCCAACTTTTCCCTGTGGTGGCCACCACTGACCCCTCCCTGGCCACTGTGGTGTCACAGCTCTGCTTTTGGGGCATTTATCCAGCATTTCCTGGGGCCGGGTTCTGCACGGGGTGGCCGTGACTGCTTATACAAGTCCCCTTTGCACTCTTCCCAGTGCTGCTTGAAAGGGTGTTTAGTTAATAGGATTATAAAGCTTTCCTGTCGTCAGGCAACGGAAATCAATGGAGGGCCCCTGGGAATGAGCCTCATCTGATTTCCAGCACAGCCACTGCCCGGGTGTGTGCCCAGGGGCTGGAGTGCCTCTGAAGGGGGGACACGCTGCCCCCTCTGTGGTGTTCCCCGTGCTGGTTCCTCTGGAAATAAGGAAAAAAAGGATGTAAAGCTACTGGAAGGTATCCAAAGAAAATGGTGAAGGGTCCAGAGTGGCCATATGAGGAGTGGCTGAGGTCACTTGGCTTTTTGACAGGAGAAAAGGAGATGAGGGGAGACACTGAGGTCTGCACTTTGCTCACGAGGGACAGTGGAGGGGCAGCGCTGATCTCTTCTCTGGTGACCAGTGACAGCACCTGAGGGAGTGGCTGGAGCTGTGTCAGGGAGGTTTAGGTGGATATCAGGAAAGGTTCTTCCCTCAGAGGGGGCTGGGCACTGCCCAGGCTCTCCAGGGAATGGGCACGGCCCCGAGGCTGCCAGAGCTCCAGGGGCATTTGGACACCACTCTCAGGGATGCCCAGGGAGGGATCGTTGGGGTGTCTGTGCAGGACCAGGAGTTTGATTTGATGATCCTTGTGTGCCCCTTCCAGTTTGGGGTATTCAGTGAGTCTCTGAAATGCAGAGGCTGCTCTCAATCCACTCGTGCCAGCCGTGTCTCACCAGCTGCAGGGATCCTGTCAGGAGCAGTGCTTGGGATCCCACAGGATGCTGATGCAGCCCCGTGGTGCTGCCTGTGTGTCCCAAAGCCCTGGGTGCTCCCCAGCTCCCGTGTCTGCTGCTGGGCTGGTGCAGGGATCCCAGGAATTTTCCCTTTCTCCAGTCAAAAATGATGGCTTGGCCCGAAAGCTGAGAGCAGGGGCTGCTCTGCCGTGCCTGGGGGGCTTCGCTCTCCTCCCTGCTGTCAGCAAACATCTGGGGACTGCAGGGTGGGCTCGTGGGTGTGTGTGATGCAGAGGGAGCTCACAACAGCCGTCCCCAGCACGCAGCAGGCTCCCAGCCCCTCCCTGGGGGGCTGCACTGGGGCCAGGCCTGGAGGAGCCCGGGAGGGGCTCTGTGCTCTCTGGACGGTCTCCACCAGAGCTGACAGCCTCGGGGTCTGCTCGGTCCCACTCTGCCTTGTCCCTGCCCTCCCGCAGGGGATTCCAGGCTGGAATGCCTCTCGCTGTCTGATCCAGGGCCGTGCCCCCTGGGACAGCTCTGCACAAGGCACCGGCTCCCCTTGCAGCCGAGGAACCCTTCGCTGTCAGAGTGGGAGGGTGGGGAGCAGCTGAACGGGAGCCCTGAGGGAAACTTCCAGAAAAATCAACCTGCTTCAGGATCCTGGCCGTGCAAAGAGTGTTTCCCATCTCCTTGGCTGTTAGAGAGGGGACTGCACGTGGTGGAGACTTCTTTAAACCCTGGAGCCTGTGAAGCAGGCGTGAAGAGGGAGGATTGGGAGAGCCTTTGGCTCAGGGTAGAGGCCTGGAAACCTCCAGGCTGCCAAAGCCACACCTCTTATCTCTGGAGCCTGGGGTTTGCTGTCTGCCAAGTGACAGGCAGCAGTGGTGTGGATCTGCAGATAACCTCTTGGCCATGAGTAATGCGGGTTAAAGCACGTGTGAGGAGCTGGGGCTGTTTTAAGCAGCACGATGAAAGCAAGCTCCAGGGCTGGGGAGGCTGGAACCTCCTCCTTTGGGTTTGTTGAAGCTCCAGCTAAGCCCTGGAAAATGTGCTGAAGGGAAGAGCCCTGCCCAGCACTGGGGGCTCGGCCAAGTGGGTGAATTAGTGGATGCTCCATCTCTGGCAAACACTCCAGACTGTGCTGTGCTGGGCACCAGCTCTGATTGCCTGCAGACATGTGCCCAGAGAGATGCCCTGGCCTTGCTGCCAGCCTGGTCTCACCACAGACGGCTGCTGCCCTGGCCTGTTGGCAAGTGGAATAAATCCCTGCGGAAAAATCGCGATTGGTAACAGTGGGATTGTCGTGGCTTGCTAATACCCTCAGCTCTCCATTCCCCCTGGCTCTTTTTCTTCTCCAGCAAAGATATTTGCATTGGGAAGCACCTGGTCCTGCTGCCGAGCTGGCATGGGGACAGCTGAGCCTTGCCGTGCCCTCTGCTGTGCCCACCTGGTCCCTGCAAGGTCAGTGTCCAGAGCTGGCCCTGGAGGGGACAGGATGTGCTGGCATTTGGGAGCTTATTCTTGGCCCCAGTCTGCCTGTGCTGCAGGCTCCCCTGCCAGGCAGGTGTTTTGGGAAATGATGAGGCTTTCCCTTAGGTTTGGAGCTGCAGGGGACAGCGAAGGGCACGTGGCAGTTTGTGGCATGGTCCCACATCTGTGCAGCGCCAGCTCCAAAGCCTCACGTGTGTGCCCAGCCTGGGGAGTGGGGCAGCCGTGCAGGGACACAGGCAGCCCAGCAATCCAGGCACCAAACACGTGTGGGCCCTGTGCCAGGGATTTCCCGGCAGTGGAGCCACGCCCGGGTTCCCCCCGGGCTCCCCCCGTGGGGTGGGGACACCACGGAGGTGTCATTAAAAGGGCTTAACTTAGTGGGAAACGGTTTTGGGGTGAACCAAGAAGGGGTGGTGGGAGCAGCCATGGACTGCAGGGAGTGGTGTGGTCCTGCCCTTCTCCTTCCCTCCAGCAGTGGGGTGGAGTGGGGGGCAGGAGGGAGTGGGGATCTGCCCAGGGACACGGGGTCCTTCCCCACCCCGTGTGTGAGCGGTTCTGGAAGGGCTGTGTCGTGGAGGAAGGGCAGGAATCCCCTCCCGGCGCAGCTCTGCCCACCCGGGGGCTGCTGCAGCGGTGATCGCGTGCCGGGCTCTGTCCCCACCTCCGCGGGAAGCGAGGTGATGGAAACTCAATAAACTGTTGCCATGACAGCCCCGAGCAGGGCCCCTCCCGCTGCCGTACCCACCGTGACAGCTCGATATCCCCGGCTCCCCTGGGACGGATCTCGGGCAGGGGCTGAGGCTGCTGCATCGCAGGCAGCACATCCCTTTTACCCAGCCGGTGCAGGGAGCCCTCTAAAAGCAGAAAGGAGGCGTGTGGGTACCCGATGTTCCCTTTCCTAGGTGACAGCGCTGCTCCTGGCCCCCTGTGCATCCTCCCCGCCCCAGGAGCACGGCAGGTCCCCGCTGCCCCGGTGACAGTCTCCATGGAGACCGGCCCAGCGCAGCTGCATCCCGGGGACCACGACAGGGGAGGCCGTGGGGATGCGGGGACACGCTGGCTCCCGGGGTGCTCTCTCACCCCCAGGGGAGCGTGAAAATGGAAATCCCTCAAGTGGCAAATGTGTGGAGGAATCCCAAGGAGACTAATTGGTTTTCCCCCACCCCTGCTTTAGTGCTCGTTGGCTTTCACTCCGCACTGGTAATTGCTGCTCTGCACCTATTAAAAGGCCGCCTCATGCTTCGCACGGGCTTGACTGTGAATTAATTTTGCATACGTGTCTATTTTGGAGAGCATGGGAATTTATTCAGGATGCTGAATGCCAGACGGGCTTTCCAGAGGCGTGAGGTGCAGCACAGGCTGTGCCTGCTCTCAGGAGTGACTTTGAGGGAGTGACAGTGGCTTCTCCCAGTAAATGCCTAAAAACAAGGGTGCAGGTTCAAATCAGTGGGATTTATTCTCACGATTAGTTTGTGACAAGACTGATTGTGGGTGCTTCCTTATATCCCATTTGAAATACCTCTCAGATGCCAAGGTGCCTTTGGTTTTCCCTGGGAAATAGGTGTCCTACCTGCTCATGGAAGTCCCACCAGGCTCCACATCCATGTCTGTGCCCATACCTGCCTCTCTAAATCTACCCACAGGCTCCCTATAAATGCCACCTTTGTCCAGAGAAACGCTGTTGGGTTGGGATTTCTATGGTTTTGAAACCAGGTTCCCTCTTTCTATTACTGAGAAGTGTCAAAGGGGAAGAGCTGTTGGGATTTTCCATTTGCCATTTACTCGTCATGCTGCTTTCTTTCCCCTCTGCCTTCCTATCAGCCTCGTGCAGTGAAAATAAACCAGCTGGTTTTGTGTCATTCCTCTCAATACCGCACTCTGGTGCAGGATGCTGTGGTGTTTGGGCATGGAGCTGCAATTTCCTTCGAAAAACAAACCTGCCATTGTTATTCCTGGGGAATTTCTTTCATTTTATGGAGGTCTTTGATGCTTGACATCAAGCAGCCTTCCTTAGGGGGGCCTTTGTGAGTCACTGGGTGTAAGGAATGCCCAGCGTCATGGGAGAGCCTGGCTGCTGGTTTTTGGAGCATCCCAAATGTTCACACCTTAGAAAGGAGGCGTGTGGCTAAAGCATTGCATGCTTTAACTCATGCACTCCTGTGCATGAGATTGTCCCTGAAAGCTGCATTTACCTGTGCAGAGGTTCAGTCGTGGGGTGCTCAAAATGATGTTTTTGCAAGGTGACAGAGGCTGTTTGGACCTTAAGGAGTGGATGCACTTCCCAGCGCGGGATCCGGTCTCTCCCTGGGGCAGCAGCAGAGCAGTTGGGAGCAGGATGCACCCAGCACAGGAATTGCAATGAATTTGCCCTGCAGTTGCTCTGTTCCTGCCAAGACTCTTACTGGAAAACAGCATTTTCCCAGTAATGGTTGCTAAGCACTGAGGTCTCATGATGGGCTTTATCTGCTCAGCTGGAGCTGCAACAATAAAGCTCCAGTGCGAAATGAAACGAGGGAACTTCAGTGGCTGTGCTGGGGCTTCCCTGCCCTCCAGAGGCAATACCAGGAGGAGATTTCTCCTTCACCCAGGCAGGGCTGGCCCACGCTGCCGTGGGGCTCCGGGAGCAGCTCAGTCCTGTGCCCGTGGGGACAGCTCCGTGCACAGGGATGGTTTTGGTGCTCGGCTGCTGTTGCTGGCAGATATGGGATCGTAGCACGGTTTCCACTCACGTCAGCCAGACTGGAGGAGCAGGAGGATGAAGCTGTTGCTTAAAAATCTGCGTAGGATCATCCTGTCTCGGCTGGTTTGACAGCAGGGGACTCTTTGCTTTGTGTTTCTGCTGCAGATCTCCCAGGGGAAAGGGTTCAAAGCCACTCTGCTGGTTCCTGCTGAGGGACTCTTACGTTCCCCGGTGACTGAGGCAGGTGTCCGGGGACACTGGTGGGTGGACATGCATGAGCTGGCCCCGGGAGAGGAGGGGAAGGTTCCACACCATCTCTGGGGCTGGGTGAATGCCCACAACATCTGGCTGGTTACCTTCCACGCAGGGCAGCTCCCATGTCCTGTCAATCCACCGTGTCCCCTTCCTGTTGGTTTGAGATGGTTCTCTGGAGCATCTCTGCTTTTGTCTGACCTCTGCTGCTGCTGCTGCTTTGCCTGGTGTCCCTCCTGGGGCTCTGCACTTGGAGTTTTGCTTTCTTTCACAGTCTGCCCCTATGGTTTGTGACTTTTCCAGAAGGATTGTCCCTTTTGGCATATTTATGGCTGCCAGATGGGATGTCACTGGGCTGTGGGGACCAGTAGAGCAGACTGAGCCCCTGTCAGAGGTGTGTGCTCTGGGGTGGCAACCTCTGAGTCTGTCCCTTGAAGTCCAGGGAAGCCCCAGAGACCAGGGCACCAGCAGGTGCTGGGACTCCTACACCTCCCCGAGACCTCCTGACCTCTTCCCATCCCCATGGTACAGATCAGCTGCTGAACAGGATGATGAGTTCCTGGGAATGGTAGCCCATGGGGACTCTGGCACCTGAGTGTGAAATCTGTGTCCTTCTCAGGATGTTTAGAAGGTGCAATCCCAGCTGACCAAGCCCAGCTTGTTACTGGAAAGTTGTTGTTGGAAAGCCAAGCTCTGCTGACCAGGTGTTGCAGGCGGGTGAGTAACCTGAGCTGGGGCTGAAGCACAGGTTTGAATCACCTCTCCTGCAGCCAGAGCTGTGGGCACTGCCTGTGCTGAGGGCAGGATTTGGTGCTGGTGAAATGTGGGACAGTCCTCCCTGGGAACAAACTTTGCATTGAGTCACCCAGGAATCATGAAGGAGCAGGACAGAGACTGCCTGCACCAGGGAGTTTCCAGGGCTGTGGCCCTGCCTCTGTGCTGTGAAAAGAGTTGCCAACATTCTATCAGTCAGCAGCTGGAGCATTGTCCTGGAAATCTTGCCTTGTCCACATGCTCCAGCTGTGATCTCCCCTCTCTCCTCCCCTGCAAACCCGTTCCTGGGGCTGCTGCAGTGCTGCCGTCTTGTCCTCGCTGCTGCTCATCTCAGCCATATGGTGGATAAAAAATCTGCCTAATTTCCAGTTAAAACTTCATTTATGGTGGATTTATCCCTATTTGGTCTTGTTCCAGACTTGCCCATTAGCTCCCATTCCTGCAGCATGTACGGGCTGGTGTTCTCACCCTTGCATTTCTCCCGGGAATGGTGGGCCAGACCCCGCTCCCGTCCCGCGCTCTGCCCCGGCGTGCTGGGAAGGGGCCCAGCTCCGACCGCGAGTGGCACGGAGGGTCCGTGTGAGTGTGTGAGACCCCTCTAACCCCGGCGCCTTGGCTCCGGCTCCTGCGCGGATGAGTCAGCCCTGCGCTGGCCCGGCGCTGAGCGGGGCTGGCCAAGCCCGGCTTACCTAACGCCGCAGGAATGCCTGGCTCAGCGGGGCTCCTGGGCTCTGCTCCCACACCCGGGCGTGCTGCGAGCCGCGCTTGTGGCCTTGGGCAGCGGCTGCGTTTGGGAAAGCCGGGAAAAGGCTGCACAGTCCCAGACTTTTGCCCTGCAAGAGACTCCTCAAAGTGGGACCCACAAACCCGCCCAAAAACGCCTGCCTGGAGCAGGGTCTGTTCACCCTATTTGTGTCATCCCTGCTGGGCGCAGCAAGAAGGGCAGCTGTAAGGACATAAACTCCTGTTTGTTTGAGGGCAGTGGGGATTTTCATTGGCGTTTCACCCTGGCCCCTCTGTTGGTTACGCAGCTGGCCCCCGGGGCTCCCCTGGTTGGGTGTGAATAGATGAACCCACCAAAGTCCTTCTCTAATGCTGCCCCCGCTGGGAAGAGACACCGTGGGTGTCACCCCTGTCACCCAGCCTGGGCTCTGCAGCTGCTGAGGGTGAGGTGATGGCTCCTGGACTTGGCCCCAGGTTCACTCCTGTTTGTGAGAGCAGTAACGCCCGTGTGATCCGTGTCTGCAGGTGATACATGGCTTGCTCCATGCTGAGACTCCCATTTCACTGCTACTGGTGGTGAAAATTCTGTAGGAAGGTGCTTTTCATAGCAAACCCACCCTGTTTCGTGCCATGCTTCCTTTAGCAAAGCTCCAGTTTGGATTCGCAGGTGCTCTGGTGGGAAAGGCAGCTGGGAATGCTCACCTGGGCAAAACTTCCCACGCACAATTGTCCTACAAACTAAGTGATCACCAGTACTGATGGTCTGTCAGTGCCATGCCGCATTCCCAGTGCCATAAGGTTCCCGAGCACTCTGTGGATGTGAATTATTTAAGCCTCGCTGTGGTCCTTGGAGTACAGGAAGGCGTTGAGCTGAAACTGCCTCTGACAATGGAAAACAGGGATGGGAGAAGAGACGGGAAGAAAAAGGGAGGCTCCAGCTCCGACCATTCACGCTCCCTCTGCTTCGCACCCTCTCATCCTTCCAGCTCTGCCTGTTTGCCTGTCACAACAGCCAGAGGGAAATGCTGTCAGTGCTGCAGACGCGGTTTGATCATAATCAGAAACCAACAGCAGGCAGGACCTGTTGTGTGTCTCCAAGACAATGCGCGGGGCTGGCGAGTGCCACGCATGTCGATGAGGCTGGGGAGCTCCCGGCGGGGCCGAGCGGCAGCCGGAGCCAGCACCGAGGTTACCCCGAGAGAAAGGAGAAGCTGGGGGCAGGCGGGGAGCCGGGGCAGGCTGGCCGAGGGCTGCTTCCCCAGGCTGGGGAGCGGCGGCGGCTGCACACACGCACGCACACGGGCGCGCTCGCTCACACCCGCGCACGCTCAGCCTCCCGGCTCTTTGATTCGCGAGGGAGGAAACAAGACCTCGTAGGAGCGGCAGGAGCAGCAGCTGTTGGCAAGATGCGCTGACAAAATTGGAGGGGGAGAGAGATCTCCAATCGGTTTCGCCGCCTGGGCTGGACCTGCTCCTGGGAGGGGAGCGGCGGAGGAGAGAGAGAGGAGGATGAGCAGCCCCTCCATCCCCGGGAAGATGGAGGCAAAACCTTTGTTCAACGTGCAGAAGGCTCTGGTGCAGCCTGTGCAGATGTGCATGTTGGATATCCCCCTGAGCGTGCAGGATGACGATGTAAGTACGAGGCAAGGGAGCTGCCAGCCCGGGGCCGGCTCGGGGACACGGTGGGGGACAGAGAGGTGCTGTGACCCCACCCCGGCACCATCCGGGGGTGGTGAACTTCTGGCAAAGTTGACGATGCCAAGAGCTGGCACCGCCTCCAGATGTGACTGTTTCCTCTCTGAGGTGGTGTATTTTGAGGCAGACAGTGGCGCTTGCCACATCCAGGGCACCAAAACGAAAGGAGGGGTTTGGGAGGGAGGGGAAGCCTGTTCTGTGTGAAATAAGAGTCGTGTTGTAGCTCGATGCGAAAGGGAGTGTTTGCTGTGAGTGTCCTGGCTCTGCTGCCCTGGAGTGGCTGGTGGCTGTGAAAACCTGGGAGGCAGCTCTGCCTCCACACACCTTGGTGGCTGCCCTGCCTGGTGCCACCGTCCGTGGGCACCGGTCCTGCCCTCTCGCTCTGCTGCAGCTGCAGGGTTTGGTTCACGATGCAAAAATTGGTGTTGATTGCAGCATTGAGGCAGAGCTTTCCCAATGTGGGTCAGGGGATCCCTGCTGAGGGCTTCTCTTGTCGCCTTAACTCTGCCCCTCACAGAAAGACACCCCGAATGTGACTGTGCATGAAGGACCCTGGGATAAAGCTGCTGGAAAACCCAAAATCAAGGGCAATGCTTTTTAGGGCTGCTGGGTAGTGAGTGGTCGGTGTCCCACCTGTGTAAGGATTTTGGGTGTGATCCAGGTGCTGTTAAAATTTGAGGCAAAACTTGCTTTGATTTTTGGAGCAGGGAAAGCCCATCTCTTGCTGTATGTGCTCAGGGCATGTCGTGTCACTGCAGGAGCCTTAAATCTGGATTTTCTCCATGGCCATCAACTGATCTGTCACAATCACTGCTACCTTCTCCTCAGCATTGTGTGTGTGTTTAAAGAGGTGAAATGACAGCACAAAAACGAGCCCGGTTCCCTGGGAGGAGGCAGCACTTTCCTGCCGGTGGATCTCGGCAGGGGTGGGGAGCCCCAGCTCAGCATCCTGAGTGTCCCTGCAGGGACAGGGGACTTGCGGGGAGCCTCATATATTTAGAAACACCCCGGGGGGCTTTGCCAGGATCGGCGGTGCTGCTGCACTAACGAGGATAGCGAGGATACCTGCGACGGCCACTGCGGAGCTGCTGGGGTGTGCCGGGGGTGGGCAGCGCGCCCCGAAAGCGCAGGTGCCTCCTGCAGCATTCCTGGGAAGGAGGGAGGGAGGGCAGCCGGGCGGTGGGAGGTGGCTGGAGCGTGGGATGAAGCGGGTGAAGCAGTGCCTAGGTGCTTTATCCTCCTTCAGCTCGATTCCGAAGCAGCAGATTTCTCCAGGCTCCCGGCAGGCGATCTCCATTCCTGCTCAGCCGTGCGATCTGCTGCTGGATTTCCCTGCGGCCCCTGGTGCAGCGCGGGGGATCCTCAGGGCTTGCCCGACACAGGTGGAGGCTTCCCTGCTTCCCTCCCTGCGCTGGGCATCGGCTGGGACCGGGCACGGGGAACGCCCTGGCCGGGGTCGCTCAGGGACCTCTGGCTGCTTGTCATTTTCCTGTTTTTTTGCAGAAAAGAGAAATAATTTTTAAGAGGGCTGGGCAATGTATTAGTGCTGGGGTTTTTTTAATTTGGTTGGTTGGGTTTTTAACAATTCCTACGAGCTCTCTGGAGGCTGCTGGGTGTCAGCCAGCCCTGGCAGCTGTCACGGTGAGGCACTGGTTGGTAACTGGCACATCAGGGCATCCCCAGCCCTCGGGTCATGGCTGGGGCATTAGTGCAGGGCAGGAGAGGTTAGGGCTTCCCTGTGGAAGCTTGAACTGCCAGGGGGTCACACCGGGGTTGGTCTCCAGCATCCCCACTTTCACATTTCCCAGCCGTGCTCACATCTCCCAGCTCTGGGCCCACTGGTGCTTTCACCCCCTGCCCTCTCCTGCACTGGGCAGAGTGGGATGAAACCCCCAGGGGCGAGCACTGGCTGGCAGCACCCGTGAGCAGGAGGTGGGTCAGGGGCTGCTCTGCCTCTCCATGCTCAGGTACCCCTGCTCTGAGGCTCTGTTTTCCATTCCTGGGAAGCGGGGGCACAGCGGGCCCCATCACTGGGAGCTCCATCTGCTGCAGAACACAGCCTGGTGGGGAAACGCCAGCAGGGAAATCCTGAGTGGCGTTTTTGTCTGTGGGGTGATGGGGAAACTCCTCTTTCAGAGCTGAAATATTCCCCCAGCCAGGCAGGGTTTGGTGTCTCACACCCACCCGCAGGTCCCTGCTCATCTCCTGCCGTCGCTTCCCGGCTCTGCGTGGGCAGCAGGGAGGGAGCAGTGTTGGCATTTCCCCCTCTATTTCAGGACTTTCATTTCTATTTCAGGCTCATTAATTTCCTTTCTTCTTGGAGACTGCACAGGCAGGTTGGGAAAAGTTTAGGGGCTGTGTTACCTGGGGCCCTTCTGCAGGGTCCTGTCCTTCAGTGTCCATCACCAGCTGGGACATCCCTGTGGGAAGGCCTGGCTTGAGAAATGGGCTTTCCTCCTGCTGCAAATCCATTCACTGAACACACAGCTGACCTTTTTCAGGCTGGATTCCCAGGGAGCAAGGCTTTGGCTTCAAAAAGGAGCAAGGCAAAGCCCAGGTTGGGACACACCACAAAACCATCAACCTCTGGCTCAAGTCCCTTCTTTCAGGGCAGCAGCTCTGTTGGGTCAACGTCTCAGATTCCTGTTCTTCAGGGTAACTGCTCTGCCCCAGCAGTGGACTGGGTGTCCTCTGGGGACATTTCACCAGCTGGCAGTGGAGCACTGGAAGTGCTTGTGCCCACATTCAGTGGGTGGCCAGCTGGAAGGGGAACATCCCCCCCAGGTTACCCTCGGTGTGGTGCTGTGGATCAGGCAGAGGAGGCTCTCGTTTCTGCCTCCCTTGACAGCTTTCAGTGGGGTTGTCAATCCCCCCTTTCATAATTCAGCCACAGCAGTTGCAAAATTGCCCGGGCTGCCCCTTTTGCTACGGTGGGGAGGGATTTCCAAAGCTTTGCTAATAAAAGAGCAACAGTTTCTATGTCTGGGAGGTGGGGAAATCAATGAGCAGGCTGTTGCAAGTGACAAAACGGCTTTTTGTGGCATCTCAGGCAGTTCCCTGACATGATGGAGCTTTATGGCTCGCTGTTTGTCAGCTTAATTGGCGACATCCACTCCCTGCCAGTGCGAGCCCGCAGGGCTGGGAGGGAGCGCTGAGCCGATGCCCCGCGGGGCTGGGATGCTGCTGCCCGGTCCCAGTGCATCCCTCCCGCGTGCTGGGTCTGTCCACCCACGGCTGGGCATCCCAGGGCATGCCAGGCTGGTGCCGTGCAGCGGTCGCAGCCCTGTGTCGTGATGGGAAGCACCGGGAACACCCCCTTGCTGCAGGAAATGCAGGTCAGGGGAGAGCGGCACAGCCGGGGGCTCTCCCAGCACTGCTCTCCCCGAGCTGGATGCTTAATGCAGCTCCACAGAGTGAGAATAAATCGGGAAAATCTCATTGTCCCGCTTAGGCACTTGCATCCTCCGGAGCCTGTCCTGGCGGCCTCCTCATCTTTGCCTTCTCCCTTTCTCCTCTGTGATGTCCTAATAAGTGCAGTCGGTTTGACTTCAAAGTGGTTAGCAAATATTTTCCACTCCAGTGAGCTAATTAGTTAAATTACATTTCACATGCTAATTTATTCCTCTAATATAATTTTTTTTTTTCTCTGAGCATAGTGAAATACAGGAGAAGATAAAAGCTTGGTTTGACCTTAGAGCCAGGCTCAGAGGAGCTGGAGATGGGAACAAATGATTAGTTCCCAGGTCTGCTGTAGCACAGGCTGTTTCCCTGCCGCATTGGAGACCTCGTTCGGTGGAGTTTCAAGACTTTTAGCTGCCTGCAACCCGGGCATCCCGGGTGAAGTGTTGTCCTCTGGCACAGAGAAAGAAAACTTTCAGATCAGCAGTAATGAGCTACTAATTTCCGGCTTCATTGTTCCTGTTCCTGTCTGCAGCACCGGTATCACCTTGGAGTGCTCCATAAATAGCTAATTAATCCTTGCGGGAGTGGGTGGGAATGGTGTTACTTCCCCCATCGGGGCTGGAAGGGCTTTAACTGGGAGTCAGGTGGGGCCAGGGAGCTGATGCTGGTGTCAATCCCGGGTTGAAGCTGTCGGGGCTGGAAAGGCTTTAACTGGGAGTCAAGCAGGGACAGGCAATTGCTGCTGGTGTCAGTCCCAGGCTGAAGCCGGGGTGAAACGATAGCTGCCAGCAGCCCCGTGATGAATCAAAGTCTGCCGTGTCTGTATCAAAGGCTGTCTCTTTTCCACTGCCTGCGTATGGGAGATGTTATCGAGAGGGAGGAGCTGAAAATGAGCTCTAGGACCATTTCCTGACCACAGTTACAGTCAAAAACAGCAAATCCCTCCATCCCTGCTCTCGGCCAAACTCTCCTTTTCCCTCAGGCAAATCATGGCTTGGTTGCTTTGGAGATAATGAGAAACTATGGAAAAAGACTCCCAGGTTTAATTCTCACCCATAAGGGCAGAGATTTAGGAGCATGCTGTAAAGTCTTGGGATTTCTGGGAGGGCTGAGCCCATCCCACACCTCGTGTGTGTGCGCAGCTCCAAGCCTGTCCAGGCAGTGCTGTGGGGTGTCCCTGCAGCCCCCGGGGCTGTGTGGGACCCCTCTGCTGATCTGTGCCCCTGTGCTGGTTGTCCTAGTGCTGGGGGAGGGTCTCAAACTGCCCCAGGAGCCAGCAGAACCCCACGAGCTGCACGGGTGAATGTGCGAGGCCATGAGCACCCTGCTTTGTGCCTCTTGGTGATGCTGTCCCAGGAGCTTTTGGGCTGGTGGCAGTCCCTGTTTCCAGCCCTTGGTGAGGCTTCAGAGAGGGAAGAGGTGATGTGATGGCTGAGGCCTTACCCTGGTTTAAAAGGGATGGGGAAAAACATCCCTGGTTGCTGCTGTTTGAGTCACTGGTGCTAAAACACCCAGAGTCTTCCCCTCTGCATGTGCCTGTGTTCACACACTGAATAAACATGTGAAACACAGCCCTGGGAGTGCCAGGCCGGTAATACCAGGGTTACCACAAATAAGCAGGTAGCAGGATGGTGTTGATGCAGACAAGAGTTGCTGAAGTAGAATGAAAACACAGACCTCTGGAGCCTCAGCCAGCGTCCAGTGCAGCTCCCTGGGGTACAGCCTGTCTTGGGGCTCATCCTGGCCAAGGGCTTGTCATTATGGCCTGAACTCTGTCACCTCTGGGACATCCCATTTGCGGGTTTTGAGATGCCTGGTGCTCACCAAACGTCTGTGGCTGGCCCGTGTGTGGCCACACCAGTGGGTCTCTGGTGGTCACCTCATGTCTGCCACAGCTCCAGGTGCTCACCAGCACTGCAGGGGCTGGAATTGTCTGACCAGCTCTCACTGCTGCCCTGGTGGAGTTACTGGTGCAATTAAAGCTGTGCTAATTCTCTGTCTACTGCGAGGCAGAAGGAGCCGGTGTTTCCAGTAACTGTTCAGCCGATCTGTTTTTTCAATATATTTTAACAAGTGGCCTGGCTGGGTCTGTGCTTCTGAGAAAACGAGGTAAAATACCCTGTGCCACATCCTCAGCTGGTGCACAGCAAGGTAAACCCACTGATTTTGGTGGCATCACAACCTGTCTCTAGCTAAGAACCTGAGCTGATGTTCAAGGTGACCTCCTGGAGCATTTCTCTGCTTCTTCGCTCTTCCTCCCTGTCCTTCAGCACCAACTTCTCTGTCTGAAGCTTGAGGGCAGTGTGAGAATTTGCTCCTCGTGCAGCTTTTGCTCTGTAGATGTGCATCTCCCGGAGGTTCAGGCTCTGCCTCTCGCACTTTCCCCTTCTCCAGTGAAATGGAATCTCTTCCCTGCGCTTTCAGCTTTCTTGCTCTCTGCTCTCAATTTCCATCCCGACGATCCCGCGGGGACCCTGGAACTCGGCAGAGCCTTTCTCGTGGCTGCGGGTGCTGCCGAGGCAGCTGCACAGGCAGGTCCCGGTGCCCGTGTGCTGCTGGCAGGAGCTGGCTCCATCCCTGCCCCCGGGGCTGGGCACCCTGACTCACGGCAGATCGGCCACGGAGCAGCTGCCTCCTGACAGTTTGATTCAATGAGGGCCCGTCAGTGCAATTTGCTGTCATTTGTCGCCGTGCATCGGGCTCAGGGCAGCGCCTGCAGAAGCAGCTGCTGCAGGAGAGTGCCGTGAGCGCTGCCGGCGCTGCCCGGTGCCCGCGTGTGCTCCAATAAGGCAAATCCAGTTTGCTGACTGGTTTGGCACAGCACAGGCCGTCGAAGGCAGGTCCTTCGCTGCCTGCTTTGGGTCTTTGCCAGAGCAGGGGACAGTTTGCTCCTGGCTATCCTGCTCTCCCTGAGCGGAGGTGGTGAGCTGGAGGTGTCGGTGTTGCCTGCCCGTGGCTCCATCCCTGCTCTGCACAGCTTCCCATTCCAGATCCTGCAGCGGGGTGGGAGCAGGGACAAGGCTGTCATCGCTGCAGCCACTGATTTGGAGCGTGCCAGCTGCAAACACTGGGGAAATGGAGGGTTTGCCCCATTTCCAACCTTTAACATAACAGCAGAGCTCGGGTGTAACCCCGGGCATCTCCCATCCAGGGACTCCATCCGAGATGACCCTATTTAATTACCCCGTGTTTCAGGGAGCCCTGGGGCCGTGCAGCAGCCGAGACAGCTGAGAGTGGCGATGCTGAGCGCGCCTGACACGCAGTTAAACCCTGCCGTGAGCTGGACCCTGCCTGGCCTCGGATGTGGCTGCCACCACAGAGGCGGTGGCACCGCTCCCTGCTGACACGGGCTCTGCTCTTGTGGTCCGCGCTGTTGCAGAAACACCCTCCTGTCACACACAGCCGCTGCACGGCTGCTCCTTGGGCAGCACCGGCGAGCCCCGGGGCTGCCGGCACCGCTCCAAAGCCAGCACATGGCTCTGGAGATTCCCCTGCCCCTCGCTGCTCGCTGGTGTCCCTGTGCAGGAGAGAGCAGCTTGCTTTCGTTAGGCATGGCCAAGCACAGATAGGCACCGCTGTTGTGTCCAGTTAGGGCTGGATTTAGCCCTGGGAGCTGCAAATACTGCTGAGAAACCACCCTGCCAGGAGCCCTGTCCTGTAACAGCTCGATTTGGCCACTGTTAAATGCTGTTGAGGTGCAAGGAGCATCTTTGGTTTCAGTGCAGCTGGGAGGTGGTAAAACACCACAGGGAGGGGGGACAGCCAGGCACAGCTCGGAGTTGGCTCTTTTATCAGCCTGGAGTGCTTTGGTTGCGTTGTTGTGGTATCAGCCCTGCTGGAAGGACTGCCTCCGCTGCCTCTGGAGTTGGTTCTCCCCAGATCCTCCTGCCTGCCCCATCATATGACAGTGGTGTAACAGGCTGGGCAGGGCTGGTGGTTCAGTTGGGGCAGAACTTGTGATATTTGATATTTTTAACTCCCGGCTCCTGGAGTCACACACGTGGCATCACTCGTGGTGTCTGGAGAGGGCAGTGCACGGTGCACCCCAGTATTGTGGTCCAGAGCTCAGGCTTTGGGGCATCCCCTCCATGCAGATGCTGGTGAAAGCCTGACTTTAAGAACCTCAAAGGTTGTTTGCATCTAAAATCTGATTTGTTAATTTTCTCGTGTTATCTCTGTGCAGGCATCTCCTCAGCCCTCCCTCACTCCTCTCCTGGCTTCCCTGGGCTTGTGCCAGGGCTGTCCCTGGGTGTGCTGGGGCTGCAGCAGCTTTTGGCAGCAGGACATTGGGGCTTTGCTCCCTCTTGACAGCCCAGGAGTGGGGAATCCCCAATCCCATCCTGCTGACAGCTGCCTTTGTAATTTGGGTGCTGTGAGCTCCCAGAGGACAGCTGGCAGCATCGGGCCCTTCACCTGGAGATACTGAGGAGCTTTTTGGGATGACAAGGCTGGTTTGGGTGTGACAATCTCGGTAGTGTCTGGCTGTGATGTTGGTGACAGGGAAATAAACGCAGAGCGACTCAGTGGTGACCTGAGATGAGGGGGATTCCTCTCCTGCCTGCCAGGAAAGCGGCACCCAAAAATCTCCCTTAACAACCCCTTTCTGCTCATCCTTCTCCCCTTAGGCTCCCGTGTGCGTTGCTCTAAGAGTCAGGGGTTTTTCTTTCATCACAGGGCCCTCCCCAGCACTTCTCCTTCCCATCCTGGAAACTGAGCGCAAGTCAGAAACTGCAACCCAGCGAGGAAGGAGGGGCAATGTGGTTTGTGGCGCCAGAGCCTGGGCTGGCCGAGCAGAGCAGCTGGGAGGCACTTCTGCAGGCTCTGGGGAGAAGACCTGAGGGCAGGGGAGGCAGGATGGAGGAGCCCTGCGGGGTCTGGCGGTGTTGTGGTCGTGGGTCGGGGAGCCCCTGACCAGGGGGGTCCTGCCTGGGCAGCCCTGGAGCTGTCAGGAGGCAGGAAATGGAGACTAACCCCTCCCCACCCTGCTGTGTGCAGAGCTAGAGGGAATCAAGAGCAACTGAAAATCCCGGATTTCCCTTTCTGTTTGGTGGGAGAGATTCGGGAAGCACAAGGGAGGAGACGGACGAGTTAAGTGGGTGCAGCTCCACCTTTTCCCGATGCCTCTGCACCCACAGCCCCTGGTCGGGGGGGAAGAACTGTCCCTCCCAGCCCTCCCCAGTTATTTTGGGGTCAGTTGAAGACCTGGCTGCTGCTGACACTCCAGCTGGTCACAGAGTGGCCCCAGACTCCCTCTGAGACCTGCGACACACTTCCATTCCCAGGGGCCCTCGAGTGCCAGCTGTGCCCCGGCACACCCGCCCTGGGAGGGAGCTTTGTACCAGGTGACTCTCAGCCAGGGCTGGGGCAAGGAGGGGGAAAGGGAAGCTCCTCGGGGGTTTGGCTGTTGTGAAAGGTGACTCAGTGCATGCCCTGGCTGGGTGGCACCGTCTGTGCTGCCGTGTTACGCGGCCACGTGTCATGGAAACCCTGACACCGCTCCGTGCCCGCGTGGCACGAGTGGCATTGGGTAATGAACCATCGATACGGGTGCAGTGTCCACTGCTGAGGCTAAAAAGTCGCCCTGCAATGGTGCTGGCAGCTCAGGAATGGGTGGATCAGGCCACGCTCTCTGTGCCACGGCAGACAAAGACGGGAGAAGCTCCTCAGGGCCTCGCTGCTGCAGAAAGTCTGGATGAGACCCTCGGGGAGCAGCTTGTTCCACTCACTGTCTGCTCCCTGACCCTCCTGCAAGAGCTGGGGTCGTGTTTCCTCACAGTTTTCCCTACAGTTAGGAGAGCCAGAAAGAGCTTAAAATCTAATTTCCTACCAAAGTAAGGCTAATGCTGTCACGGTGTCCCTCTGCCCGTGCCCTCTCTCCCCAGATGACTTCTGAACCCGCTGACCCACGTCCCGCAGATCTGGCTGAGGGCTCGCAGATAATTAAGTCTGAGCAGAGATGATGAAATGAGATGGTTGAGAGGAGGAAAAGAATCTTGTAAATGCCCCAAAACATCTGTAGCATGAGTTCATGTATTATTAGACACCAGCAAATCCACGTGGGAGATGCTTCTTACAAACACTTAACCACAAAAACATTTTCATTCTCGGTTCGTACATTTTTAGGCACCGAAAACAGTCTCGTGACACAAAACCATAGGAAGTTTCAGTGCTCATGGGATAACCTTTTTATTTTAATAAAACCTGACATTCTTCAGCACTCAACGTGATTCCCAGAGCCAAGGCTTGAAGGAAAAACAACATCAATCATGGACTCGAAGGTAAAAGGTCGGGAGGGTCAGCAGCGCTGTGGCCGGACTCAGCCGTGGTGTGACTCGGTGGCGCTGGGTGAGTTTGTTGACATTTGTGCCACTGTAACTGAGGGACAAACCTGGCCCTCGGCCACTGGCATACAGTATTGTTTGGAAGAACGCTGCTCCTCCATGCCAAAACCCCCACAACAAAAAGAGTTCTGCCGGCCACGCAGAGAGGCCCTGGAATAACTTCCCCCGCTCAAACAATGCGGAGCGGAAACCTTTCAAAGTGCTGATCACCAAAGGGAAAATAATTTTTTTTAAACATCCTTTGTCTGAGCGCCTAACAATACCTGGGAATACTAAAAGACTTTTCCAATTCTAAATTGACTTTTCAGCCGTGTCACTGTTTGTTTCATCTCTGCAATAGCTGGCTCAGGGCTGGGCAGAGTGAAAACTTTCCCTTTCCAGCTCTTGCCAGCCCCTTTTCCTGACTCTCACGTGGCCACCACCAGTAAGTGTGTGCTCAGGCTGTTACAGCAGAATGTTTTCACGTCCACTCACTGCGTCCCTGCCCAGCCTGTGGTGAATTTGGCCCAAATGACTTGGCAGGGGCGTGCTGGCTGCTGGTCCAGCTGCCGGACGTCTCTCCTGCTGCTGCTCCTCCTGCTGCTCCTCTCCCTCATCCCTGCGGCTGTTCCGGGCCCTCTGGCTCATCTCTTGGCTGCTCACTTTCAATCACATCAGCTCTTCACTCTGCTGGAGCCTGGCTCCCAGGTTTCACTCCTCACTTCAGATCAAGCCAGCTTTCCTGCAGCTTCCCGATGCGTCTGGGTTTTGATTTATGCTTTCCCTGACGTTTGTGCGGTCAGAGGAGATACAGGACCACTGTTGGAACATCCTCTTCATATCCCCTCTTAAGGGGCTTTGTTCCTGTTTAACTGGGTTTCTTATTTTCAGTAGTCTCAGTTCTTTATTGGTGTTATTAATGCTCTGTGTGTGGAACACCTTGCTGTTGCTTTGCTTATTCCCATGATCTGGCATTTAAATCTGTTCCACCTTATTCCTACACTGGGGTAACTCTTTGTACCACGTGTAAATCTGTTTTATTTCCCTGCCTGTATCTCTTCAGATCAGCTCAGCACTTTGCAGCCTGTTTGGCTCCATTTTTAAGCTGGCCTTTGGATATAATTTAATCTTGTGCAAGGTATCAACTCCATGTGCTTCTTCCCTGTGCCTGTGCTATGGCATCACTTTTCTCTTGGACTTCTCAGCAGTTCCGTGGCATCATTCCCTCCCCTGCGTGTGTCCAGGCACGTCCTTCCAGCAACAGGGGAATGAATGGTGCTGTTCAGGTTCAGGGAGCTGAGCCTGAGCGTGCTGGGGTGGTGACACAGACCCAACCTGCTCAGCTGTCCCCAGGAAACATGAGCAGTGTGGGGCCAGAGCACGTCCCCAGGTGCTCGGTGATGCCCTGAATGTGCTGTCACCTGGGCAGAGGGCAGGGGGGAGCCTCTCCTGGCCTTCCCTAGCCCAGGACAGAGCCAGTGGGAATAAAGCTGGAATAAAGCTGCCCTCCTGCTCTCCTGGCTGGAGCATGGGATGCCCAGGCTGGTGCCAGTTCCCCGTCCGTGTGTCTGGCACGGGTGAGGTGCTGCTGTCCCTGCAGCCCACCTGCCCCACCCAGGAGCTTGGGCTGGGATAGGAGCTGAGGAGGAGGAAGAGCCTCTCTGCCAAGCAAAGTTTCTCTGTTATCCACTGGGATTTCTCCATGGATCGGTTGCCAGAGCCTCTCGTTTCTGGGATTCTCCTTTTACGCGATTCAGCTGAACGTGTCACTCTGCCTGGTTGCTGCCAGTGGAAAATTGCACTGCCTGCCCTTGGACGTGTTTTTGAAAGGTGAGCAGAGCCAGAGCTTTGCTCTGTTCTGTATCCACCCATGTGGTGGATGTGTGTTTTCAATATAAAATGAAATCTCACTATTTCATGTAACTTTTCTGGTCGATGAGAAGGGCCGGCTCGATTTCAGAAATGAGTTTCCCTGATCTTCAGGGGCTACACCTATTCCCACCTTTCCCTGGAAATTTTTGTGGCTCCATAACCTTTTGCCTCTTTTCCACCAGTGCTTTTCCTTTCCCTGGCTGTTCTGCAGAGAACCCAGGCAAGCAGGGATGGAAATTACAATAACGGAGCACCTGGGAGGCTTGAACTCGCCACACACCGATTGCTAAGCAACACAGAGAAATGTTTTTCCTGTTTTCCTTTTGGTTGCAAGCACCTTAGGTGGTATTTGTTAAAAGAGCTGACTGAAACATTCTGGCAGAAAGGTGATAGGGAGATAAAAGCTGCCTCTAAAGACAAACAGCTCAAGAAATGATAGTCCTTACCAGAGGAGCTCTGGTGTGTGTGCAGCGTGGCAGGCTGCAGCAGCTCAATGCCTGCTGAACTCTGCACTCCAGGAGTGCCTGGCCTGCGTGGACAGCCACGTGGGAAAAGGGAAAACGCTGCCAGCCAGAGCTGCAGCTGCAGCTTCCTCCCGGTGCGGGGATGGCCCCTGACAAAACTCGCTGGGTATCTTGTGATCCTCCTGGAACAGGAGCTCTGGGTGGGCCTTGGTCCCTGCACCTCCTGCCAGCAGTGCCCTGCCAAACGGTGTGAGGCCTCTTGGTGCTTTTCACGCCTTGGGCCCTGCTGTCTTTGGCTTTCGGGGCACATTTTAATGTTAGTTGTTATATCTTGTCTCTTATTTTCCTGAGTATTTTCTTCTCTGCTGCGAAGGAATCCAGGTGCCCACCCAAAGTGTGCTGCGGTCACTTCTTTCTGAGAAATTGGCTTGATATCACCCTGCCCCACATGCTGGCCTTGTTCTGATGGGGTTTTAGAGGTCAGAAAGCTTGGAAAACAAAGGTTTGTGTTGTCACTTGCTGCCCTAATGGAAGCTCCTCAAATAGTTAATAAATTGCCTGGAGAAGAGAAGGTGCTGGGGCAATCTTAGCATCCCAGTGCATAAAGTGGCTTCAAGAGAGCTGGAGAGGGATTTTGGACAAGGGTGTGGAGTGACAGAAAAGGGGGAATGGCTTTAAAATGACTGAGGGTAGATTTAGATTAGAGATTAGGAAGAAATTCCTCCCTGTGAGGGTGGGGAGGCCCTGGCACAGGGTGCCCAGAGCAGCTCTGGCTGCCCCATCCCTGGAAGTGTCCAAGGCCAGGTTGGACAGGGCTTGGAGCAACCTCGGACAGTGGAAGGTCCCTGCCCATTGCAGGGGGTGGAACAAGATGATCTTTAAGGTCCCTTCCAACCCAAACCTGTTGGAATCCAAAAAACCTGTTGGAACCCAACCCAAAAAAATTCTGTGGTTCTACTACGGCCAAGGGGACGGTGTAAGGAGTAGGATGGAGGAGAAATATTCCTGCAAGCTCTTGAGTCTCCAAGGCCTGTGGAATAATTGCATTGCCATCGCTGAGCTCCAGGAGCTGCAGCCTCCGCAGGAGATGCCGCAGCCCAGCCGTGCACAGGGGCTGCAGGAAATGAAACACAGAATAGCTGGATGGAGGCTTCGAGATCCTGATTGCCCGGGGATTTGCCGTGCTTCCTCTGCTAGGAGCTGACAGTAATTAGGGGCTTGCCTGGCTGTGTTAATGCTCGGCGGGGAGGGGAGCTGTGCTCCCGGGTTACCCCGGCTGCTGCTGGGGGCTGCGGGGAGCAGGGGGTGCTGCGGCTGGGGAACGGCTGCCCCTGGCAGAGGGGGCACAAAGTGCAGGAGAGCCCCAGCCAGCCTTCCTGCCTGCCAGCACAAAGAGTTCGCAGTGCCTGATCTGTCGGGAAGCGGCCCCGAGAGAATGCCCAAAACCTGGAGGCAGAGGGATCCAACTGCCCTGGATCGGAAATACTCAGCAGAGGTTCTCCTAAAATCCATGCCTGCTGTAAGCTGTGGCAAGTGGTGGGTGGCTCTCACCTAAAATCTGGTTAAATCAGGGCATTGATCACGCTGCAAGTGAGAACTGGGTCTGTGGGGGCTGGCTGAGATCTGTTGGTCCCCAAATTTGGGGAGCAGTTGCTGTAAGCTGACATCCCTGTCCAGATTGTATGAAGGGAGCAGTGGCATAGTTTTCCCTCCTTGCACAAGCTTTTCCCCTCATCCTGAAGTGGAAGATTTAGTACTGGTTGTTTACTGTTGGATTATTATTATTATTATTATTATTATTATTATTATTATTATTATTATTATTATTATTATTCCATGTAAAATGAGCTGAGCCCGGGCAGTGAAAATGAAAATCCTTTCCAATTAAAATTGGAATGCCCAACAAGTTTTGATCTAGCACATAATGCCTAACTTTTAGTTAGTAATTCTTGTAAATAGGGAGAACGTTTCCTCTAAAATGCCTTAAAAACAGCAAGAAAAAGGGCTTCCCCAGCTGCACAATAGAAGGAAGTGCTATGGGCTCCATGTGAGAGCCCGACACAGACGCGCCTTGTGAGCTGGTGCCAGAGCTTGGGACAGAGGCCAGATAATATTGCAGCTCCCACATAAAGCAGCCCAGTTCCCCTCCGAGGCTGCTGGTTTGGGTCCCTGGTTCCCTCGCTGGAGGTGTGTGATGCTCCAGAGGGGCTCAGCTAGAGGTGGTGAGGGTGATTCCTGCCTTCTCTGCTCGGGGCTGAGATGTGTTTGCAGCTCTTGACGTGGTCCTGCTGTAGTTTCACTGAGGCTCAAAGGGAATTCGGGTTTGTTGGGTGGTGACAGTGCCCCGGGGGTGGTGGCAGTGCCCTGGGGGTGGTGGCAGGAGTGCTGGGGTGTTTGCAGGCAGCTGATGCCATGCAGGAGCAACCCCTGTGGAAGTGTTTGTGAGCCATGCTCTGGGGTGTGCAGCCTCACTTCATAGAAAAAAACCCCACAGCAACATTGGGCACAGGAACTGGGTCACTGTGAGTTTTGCCCTGTAGGAAATACACTGCTAAGCCCCACTCAGCAGCAGGGCAGGGAGATGAAAGCAAAGGAGGGCTGGAGGATGGAGCTGAGGGAATTCTCAGACACCACCAGCCTGGACGTGCTGGGGAGAGACAACTCGGGGTCCAGGCTGAGCCCAGTTATTAACTGAGGTCAGAATCTGCAGGTCCTGCAGGTCCGGACCAGAACAGATTGACCCAAATTGATTCCCAGACCAGAAACTGGCTTAGAGTTTCCAAAAGCCTCTCTGTGTTACCCTCTCTGTGTCGCTGACCATGCAGGAAAGGCTGGAGACTGCAGCAGAGGAGCAGAGCTGCTCTGCTCCTGGCCCTGTGGGTTCATATTTATCCAACCAAGAGCTGATTTCAGAGTGGTGGAAGGACACAAAGTGATGGATTTCCCCCAGCACCCAATTCCTGGGCCTGCCAGAGTCGATGGGACATTTACAGATGACATCAAAAAGCTCAGTGTATTGTGAAAAGTTTCTTGCTGGGTTTGCCAAGTGCAAATTGATAGTATATTTTTTTAATGAGTCACTCAAGCATTGATCGTTTTCTTAAATCCCTGAAGTCACGTGCATGTCAATTAATTGCGTTTGGCAATAATTTCTAGACCTTCAAGGGAGCCATGGGGAAACCTGAGGCTGTGATCCTGCCTGTTCCCTTTCAGCTGTGTGCTTGGAGGCAAATAAGAAGCCCTGAAAAGTTATTTGTTTTGAATCTCATGATTTTGAAGAGCCTTGCCCCTGACGGCTGAGTGTTTGGGGTTAGCTACGCAGAGCAAACATCCTGAACTTGGGCTCCTGACCCCGCTTTGAGTGTTTTGCTTTTCAGACCCAGAAGGTTCCCAAGAGAGGAGAAAGGAAACTGGCTGGCTATTTTTAAACCCTCGCAGTTGCCTTCCTGCCTTATATTATTTATTATCCATTATCAGAAGTGTTTTTCCCCTGAAACCATCTTTAGTGGTCAACCGAGGCACGGTGAAAATTGCCCATCGAACAGAGCTGCATCTTTCTGCAGAGGTCAGACGAAGCTGGAGGCTCTGGGAGGGCTTTGCCAGCTGAAAATGAGTGGTGCTGTTGTTTGTTGTGTGCACTCGAGCGGTGCCAAGCGATTCCAGGGGTGGGCTGTGATTACTCTGCCCTAAGACTCAAAGACAAAGAAAAGCAGAATCCCCCTCCCGAAAACTTGCCCAGAGAGGCAACACTGATTTCTGCTGGAAAACGGGTCCCTGCCTCTGATTTTGGCACATCCTGAGCAAAGTGATGCACGCCACGGAGTTTCACAGCACCTCTTGCAGTGTCACATGGTTCCTGCATGATGTGTCAGTGGGGCTGGGGACACCTCTGCACGGAGCATCACTGCATCCTTCTGCAGAGGAGAGAGCCCCAGGGACACATCTGGCACTGCAGGGTGACCTGGGCAGGAATCAGGGCTGGATCTCTGTGCCTGGGCAGGCTTAAAATGCACATTGGCCCCAGAGGTATGGGGCTGCCATGGGCAGTGCAAGGCCCTGCTGCTGGGCTGGGTCTCCTTTCCCAGGGTGTCCAGGAAGTCCCCTCTGACCTCTTTGGCTGCCGATAATGCAGGACAATAGCCCACGTTGTCCTGGCTCATCTTTCTGCCTGGTAAACTTTCCAGTTTGAGGCCTATCACAGCCTGGCAGCTTTGTTAATCCCTTCCTGCCCGGGCAGGAGCTGCCGGTGCCCTGGGCAGAGCTGGACGTGTGAGCCTTGGCTCTGTGTCCTCACTGGAAATAAAGCTGCGGGGCTGGAAGGCCCTGGGAGGCCGATGTTTTTTCAGCTGCAGAGGGAGCTGAGGCATGAAAGCCCAGATTTTGGTGGTGTCAGCAGCAACTGCCCGGACTCTGTGATGCAGTTTCTCAGCAGTGTGTGAGGAGGGAAGGGGAAGAGCAGGGGAGGGCTGGAGCACGCTGTGCTCAGCACGGGGGGCTGATGAATCACAAACAGTTTTGCCCATTTCTCTCTGCCTCTGAAAACAAAATTATCTTGCAGGGGTTCTCTAAAGCGGGATCTGCAGCCCTGCTGTCCCCCAGGCTCGTTTTGCTCTCCAGAGTCCCTGCTGGGCCGGGAGCAGGTGCCCTGGTTGCCAATCCCCCCTTTGCCTGTGCATGGGGAGCCTGGCACTGACTCGCTGTGGGTCACATCATCTCCCCGGGGACACTGCCTGCTGTCCCCGCAGCGCTGTGACCGTGTCAGGCCATAAAGCCCAGCTGCGGCCAGCGAGGGGCTGGGCAGTGCCCTGAGCACTGCTGGCGGGGGCTGAGCTCGTGGGCTGAGATAATAGATGAAAACACGTGCTGATGATACTCACGTGCTCGCAGTTAACACTTTTTCTTTGGCCAGTGGTGCGTGAACCCCAGGTGCTTCCTGAGCACCTGGTGGCACAAAGATCCTCTCCCAGAGCCGTTGTCACCTGTGTGACTTTGCTCCCTCCCACCGCAGGTAACACCCCGGTGCTTCCCCCGCCCAGCTGGGGCTCCGGCCACCCCCGCCCCATCCCGCA
>VYXC01004084.1:11201-43013 GCA_013397175.1 Platysteira castanea | reverse complement strand
CCGCACCATGTCCCCGCCGGCCCCGAGAGGATGTTCGAGGGCTGCCGGCGGGCGAGGAGCCTCTGGGGCGGCGTCAGGCTGGAGGTGGCCGGGGAGAGCAGCCCCGTGGTGCTGCACAGCTTCACGCAGCTCGACCCCGACCTGCCGCCGCTGGAGGTGAGCGCGGGGTGCGGGGGATGCGCGGGGTCTGGGGGGGCTGAGCGCGGTGCGCACCCCTGGCTGGTTTGGGGGGGCTCTGCCTTGCTGGCAGCGTGGGTAGGGCTGGCCCGGAGTTTGTGGGCAGGCTGCTACCCGCAGAGTGCTTCGCGGAATTCGGTTACGTAGGATCACAGAGGGGTTTCGGTTCGAAGGGACCGTAAAGATCATCTTTACTCAGCCCCTGCCGTGGGCAGGGACACTTTCCACTATCCCAGGCTGCTCCAAGCACCGTCCAGCCTGGCCTGAACGCTTCTAGGGATGGGGCAGCCACAGCTTCTCTGGTCAGCCTGTGCCAGGGCCTCACCACCCTCACAGGGAGGAATTTCTTCCTAATATCTAATCTAAATCTAGCCTCCTTCAGCTTAAAGCCATTTCCCCTTGTCCTATGGCTGTGTGGCCTTGCAAAAGTCCCTCTCCGGCCTTCTTGTAGGCCCCTTTTGGTACTTCAGGTGTTTCATTTTATTGAATAAAAGGGTGCCCCTGCTTGGCTTTTTTTGCTGTGAGTCCCTGTGCCCTGGGGACTGGCAGGCAGCTGCCAGGCTCTGTTAGGAGAAACCAGATGCTCTCCCTCCAGGCACCCAGGGAAAGGGGCAGATTGTTAAAACTTCGGGCTTTTAATATTTCATTTGAGACTTTGGCTGCGGGAGTCATGAGTCTGCTCAGATCTGAGCTGCTTGTAAAAGCTTCAGGCTTGTCCAAACCACAAAAGCGTCCTCTGGGAAGGTTACGGGCATTGGGAGGACTTTCCTGGAGGATGCAAAATATTTGTGCTCGTTTGGATTCGACCTCGGGTGGTTCAAAGTCAGGCTGGTCCCAGCGAGGCCCGAGCACTTTGTTGATGGCAGTTGCATGTGGAGGCACCCGAAATAATCTGAGTCAGAGCTGGGCCTTTTATCTTGGTAATGGATGATCGTCATCGGTGTGGCGGGAGTGCCACTGCTTGGGAGCAAACGGTGTGTCAGGAGGAGCTGGGCGGGAGGAAGGTTTTGGTGTTCAGAAGCTGCAGCCCTGGCGGTGCAGGGGTTAATACCAGCGAGGGTCAGTAAGTCTGGCTTTGCTGGGATTTAGAGCCAGCTGCAGATGTGCTGCTCTGGATGCTTCCCGCTGGAACGGGGGCGGCGGAGGGGGGGAATCACCACTAAAGCCTCTTTAGTTACTGTGCAGATATCCGCTGAGGGCAGCCAGTGTTTCGGGGAGGGCGATGGCTCCTTCTGCCAGTGCCAAACGATCGGCCCCACAACCTGTGATGGAAAGTCCTGGTCAGCCACGGACAGGAAGGGATGAGCTCAGGCTCCGGCTGTACCGCTTCACCTCTGGCCTGGTGGCAGCAGCTCATCAGCTCTGCAGAGAGTTCATGAAAGCTCCATCCAGCTTGTTTTCCCCCCTCTCCCCTCCCTGCTCCTCTCTCCTGGGGGTGGGCGTACTGACAGGGTTTGGAGTACATCATCTGGTTCGTGTTATGCCTGGCAGGAAGTCCAGCCTCGCCGGCCCGCGGCGCTCCGGGAGGCTGAGGGGCCGCGCTTTTGGCAGCCAGAGCAAGAGCAGGGGGAGGAAAAGAGCGAAGAGAGAGGCTGATGCAGCGTGTGCTCCTCTCATCCCAGGAGAGAGCCTGCCTGGCACTTGTGAGCCCCCATGGACCCCGGCTGGAGGAGGCTCCGGAGTTCAAGAGAGGCTTTGGAGCATCTCGGGCGATGCGGCTGTGAGGGAAAAGTGACAGGGCTGAGGGAGGCTTTGCAGGGCCCCCGCTGGCACTGAGCAAAGCCCTGCTCACCTGAGCATGGCACGGGCACAGCTGCCAGCCAGACCTCCTCCCGAGCTGTCTTTGCCCACATTTCTGTCCTGGGCCGTCCGTGGGTCTGTGCTGTGGAATGGCCAGAGCACAGCACCAGCATCCGCTCGCTCAAGCTTTCCTCCCAGTCCTGAACAGATAAATTCATCCTTTTTTTTTCCCCTTTGCAAGTGATGGTGAGGAAAGGGGTATCCCAGAGGGGTGCATGGTGACCCATGGCCTCCTGAGCAGCTTTGGGATGCACGAGGTGTTCAGTGCACGAATGGGGAAAGGAAAAAATGTGTCATTGTTGTGACAACTGTAGTGGCCTGGTGGGGTTGCAGTCCTCGGGCAGAGTTGGAGATGCACACTGAGAGGAGAAGGCAGATTATTTGAATAAGAACCCCCAGAGACCATCAGTGTTTTGCTGAGCCCCACTGACAGTCCCCAGGTCCGTGGTGGGACCTCTGTCACAGGGAGCTGTGCTGGGTTTTGGCAGAGCTGTGGCAGCTCGTGGGTGGATGGTCTGGTCCCACAGGGAATAGAGGATCCCTGGAAAGCTGCTGGGCAGGCTGCAGGGAATGTGGCTCACTCTGGTCCTCACTGAGCCTCCGGGAATGGCAGCAGGGAAGACTTTGCCTGTATCCCACAGCAACGGTATCGATCACCAGGCATCAGCGAGGCCTCCTGGCCACGTGAGCCAAGTGTTCTCACCGTGATTTTAACCACAGGGGATGGAAAATTTAAACTGTCTTAAGTGGGGGATGGACAGAGCAGCTTCGCAGACCTTCTGCTTTGACCTTTTCAGTTCCACTCCATTCCGTATCAGCAGCGAGTGTCAATCCCTCCGGTCCAGCAGGAGCCACAGAGTGAATTTGGTGGCCCTCCTGGTCCTGCTGGCCAGGAAATGGCCTAAAACACCACTGCAGATGACACAGACTGAAACTTTCATGAAGCTGAGGTTGCTGAACAAGGCTGGACTGACACTCATAAAAAAAGCCCACGTCCTTGCTATTCTGGCTCTGTTTGTTTTGTGAACAATTAGGAGATTTTTGGTTGCTAAATGCATCCTTGAAAACTTGAATTGCTCAGCCCAGATGCCTTGGAGGTCAATGCTTGTTCTTTACAGCTGGGAGGGAGGGGCAAAGACATCTCTTAAAAGCCATTTTCTTTTCGCTTCCTATGGTGCCTTTGGAATAAGATCCTTTTCTCCCAGCCTGTTCTCCTCCCCCAGGCACAACCTGATATGTCCCTTGCAATTTGCCAGATGAACATCATCTGTTGGTATTTCTTGGATGGGGACCTACCTTCTGGCTCCCTTCCAGAGAGGTTTGGAGCCGCTGGTGAGGCCTGGAGCAGGCTGGGATGCTGATTGTTGGTGGCTGATGCAGGGTTGGAATAACAGAGGAGGGAGGGATTTTTTCCTTATCATTTGATATGGTTAGAGAGAAGTTGGAGAGAAGCCTCTAAATGTGTTTGTGTAATAATTGTTTTACTCAGAGGCTGCCACGCCACGTTTCCATAGGGGTGGGGATCCCCGTATTGGGATCTTGCTGAGGTTTTACTGGGTTTAGTACCAGACTGGCAGCCCTGGAAACTGAAATCTTTGTTTATTCACAGGCTGAATGGGCAAACCACCGCCCAGGCCACCCCTGTGCTTCAGCATGGCTCAGCTTCAGCCCCCTGCCCCCAGTCACACTACTGGTCCACTGCAGCCCTCTTTTTTTATGGCTCTCAGGGTGGCATCACCAGGCAGGGGCAAGGAAATGCAGTCTTGGAGTATTTCCCCACTTCCCTGTGCCTGGCTTTGGGGTGTGATGAGCAAAAGGAGCACCAGGCCAGCTGAGCCTGCAGGGATGGGTCTCATTCAGCTGGCACCCACCACTCTTTGGGATTTGGGGGAGCTGGCTGTGCCCACCCCACACTTAGGGTCAGAACATGACCTGTTTTTAGGTCTGGCCATAGGAAGGGCTTCACCAGCAGCAGCTCTTCCATCTCCCTTCCCAGGTCTCTAACCAGCCACTGTGTCCCCCGAGGGGAGTGTAATTGAAGGAGGAAAGAGCTTATTTAGGTCACTCCAGACCACATTTAAAGGCTGGGTATGCCCTGCTCACACTTTCTCTGTCGCCTTATCTCCAGAGCTGCCTAATGACTGGCTTTCAAAGGGACATGCTCCTTTTATTTAAATATATCCTTGCAGCAGGGCTGTCTCAGTTCTCAAATATTTCTTCATCTCCCACGGACTCAGCAAGAGGGGGGAAAAAAATGTGGTTGCTAAGGAGCGGGATTTGGATACAAAGCTGGCTGAGCTGCTGGCGGGGGGCCCGGGGGGCTCCAGCACAGCTCATGGCGAGGCAGGGTTTGTGCATTGCTTTGGTGGGACGGCACCCGCGGGGTCTGGGTGAGGAGGATCGGGGTTTGAAACGTTCCTTGAAGAGAGAGTTGAGCTGTGGGACTCACTCCTTTTACAGGTTAGTGTGTTCACCCCGTGCTGTTTGTCTGGGTTAGATCCCACAGCAGCATCCGTGACTGGTCCCAAATGTGTGTTGGTTGTTCCAGGGGTCTGTGGGACCTTCGATTTGCAGAGAGAAGCATCTGTAGGCTGAAAGGTGATGCTGGCAGTGGGGTTCAGTTCCCAGGAGGACCTGTTAAGCATCAGGCTGAAACTGTGTGGCAGCCTCTGGCTGGAGTTCCTGGGAACACCAGCAGCAGGGGAAGGGCTGGGATGTTTGGATACTCCTGTTAGCAGTTTGTGTCACTGCCCAGGTGGGGACTCACCTGCACGTCACAGCAGCCCCAGCCCTCTCACGCAGCCCCAGTAATGATGCATTTGGACTTTGCTCTGGAGCCATTAGGGAAAGGGAGCGCTGAGCTGGGGCAGGGAGCACTAATCCCAGTAATCCCAGTAATCGCAGCCACTCCTCGGGCTGCCAGGTTGGCCGCCTGGAGAGAGTCACGGGGAGGGGGTCGGAGCAGGGGCAGAGCTGCAAGGGCTGCTCTGGGCACTCGGGTTAGCACAGGGGGTTTGCAGGAGGCCTTTGGTGGATGGGCCTTTTGTTCCCTTGACACCTGGGGACAGCTCTGCCAGAGGTGTCAGGAAAGTCCTTTCCTAACTCTCCGCATGCGCTGGCGTGGGCTGTGTTGAGCAAACCCTGCTCTCCTCCGCTGCAGTGGAGTGGTGACTCTGCAGCACCTCCAACCTGCGTCCCTCTCACCTGGGTTTGGTTTGTTTTTGTGATGTTATGCAAATCACCTCTCCGGTTCTCGGTTACGTTCCCGGGGCTGTGTTGGCGCGGGTTCTTGTAGGGCAGCACTTTTACATTAGATAACGCCGAGTTCCCTCTACCTGAGGGTCAGGAGTTATGTGACAGCTAAATGTCAGTGGAGATTAAGCACAGGCAGAGGCTCCTGGCGTGGCCCGTTTGCCCGGGCTGGCTCCACAGCAGTTTGTTTTCATTACGCCGTTGGTATTTGGATGAGCTCTGCTGTCAGAAACATGCTGGGACGGGAAAGGGCGGCTTCCCTCCCTCCGCACGTGGGGCGCTGGGGGCCGGTGGGAGCAGCTGCCCGGGGAGCCCCGGGCTCAGCAGAGGCAGGATGGGGATGGCTCCGGCTGCCGGGCACCAGCCGAGCCCTCGGAGCTGATGGGAGGGAAAAAAGAGTTGGTCGAACTTGCAAACAGAGCAGATTGGAGAGGAAACTCATCGGAGGCAACTTCATCTGGAATGCTGAGGCATTATTTTTAGAGTGGCTTTGCTTTCTGCTAACCACACTCCAGCAGCTGAGCTGAGGGCTTGCGTGGAAACTTGCTTTGCAAAGGGCTTGCTACCCGTCTTACCAGAACTTCTTTTCATGTGATGGAGCAAAACCACGCACCCTCTCCCTGCTCTTTGCAGTGGTTGGGTCTCCATGGAGACTCTCAAGCTGAGAGCCTGCCCCAGGCTCCTGCCCCAGCCGGAGTGTGTTTGTGAAATGATGTGTTTGCTTTGGGTTCACCTCTAGGAGTTGGAACTAACTTCAGGAAACCAGGGTTTAGCCAAGCTGGGCAAAGCAAACACCTTGCCTGGGACTGGCAGGGGCAAAGCTGTGGGAAATCAGGAAGGGCGCTGGAGCACCACCTTCATGTGGCTGGGAAGTTCAGGACCTCACCTTCCAGTTCGGGCTGAAACCCCGGGGATTTTGTTCAGACTCCTGTCTAAAAGGCTCAGTTGGTGGCCTGCTGCTGGCAAGGTCTGGCTCCGTGCACTGGGGCAGCAGCAGAGCCTGGGAGCTGGGGGACATGAGCTGGGGCTGATGGTGTCACCCCCAGCTGTCCCGTGCTGTGACCCCAACGATCACTGCAGACTGTCCAGGGCAAGGTCAACGCTCAGCTTGGTTTATCACCTTAAAGCAGCCCAGCTTTCCTCCAAATGCTGCTATTTGTTTGCTTCTGATTATATATTTAATGGCTCTTTGGTCCCAGCTGCAGTTCTGCTGATCAGGAGCCCCGTGCTGAGCAATGCGTTGGCGGTGCCCGTTGCTGGTGACAGTCACTGGGATTACTGGATTTCTAGACAATGTGGTTTACTCGATTCAGTCCCGGTTGCAACAGTGAGAACTGGCACGAAGATGGGACAGGCCTGGCTGGTTCTTCCCTCGCAGTGCTGGGGGTGACTCAGAGCAGAGCTATGGCTCACACCAGTGTCATAACAAACACTTATTCCCTGAGGTGCTTCTTGAGAGGGGGTTATTCCACAAACTCCATCTCTCCCAGTCCTCATTCCCATGGATTTTGGCATGTTCCTCAGCAACACTCAGCTCTGGGAGGACGGGGCTGTTTGAGGTTTGACCTGTCTTAGTCCTGGCGATGTCCAAGGAAAGGAGTCGGGGAAGGAAGGTGGGCACCTCTGCCCTCTTCGCATTGATGCTGCCCCATGGTCATTGTGCACTTCAGCTTTTGGGTATCCCGGGGCATGTCCCCCAAAGTAATTTTATTAAATGGGAGGGTGAGCTGCAGGAATGCTCACCTGTGTCTGTAATCCCAGGGGATGAACGGGGCAGGGTGGCAGGAGCACATGAGTCGGGGTGGGAACGTGCCTGTACTGGCTCACCGAGGTGCCATGGCCAGGAGGAACGGGCAGCTTGTGTGGTGTTTTAGCTGCTCTGACATGGTCCGTGGCCAAACCCGCACCTACAGTGCAGGGCTGAGGGTCTGGGGAGGGAATTCATCCCCCGAGCCTGGGCACCCACGTTCCTTTGCGCCGCAGGATCTGGCACACCCTGTGCTCAGGGCAGGACCCGGGGCCAAACCTCACCGCTGCGGCTCCCGGTGTGTGTTCAGGCACTCGACAACAGCGGGATTTTTATCCTTTTCCAGTTGTTTTCTCACCAGAGGTGCCAGTTAATTGTAAAATCTCATTTGCTTCAGCTGTGGAAATCAGCCGGAGCTGGCAGAGCATCCCTCGCACCCCCCTGGGTGTCGGCTTGTTGACACCTGCTCAGGTAGCACCTCCTGCCTCGCTGACACCTCTTTAAGTAACGCTCCCAAGGTGAGATTGTGCTGATTACAAAGCAGAAGTGCTCGCTCCTGCCTCTTCCACCTTCCCACGGGCGCCGCGGGGAGGGGAACAAATAGCGGGACACCGTGCAAGGGGAGAGAATCTCTGCGGAGCCAAGGGCACGGCCTGGGACCCGCAGCTGGGATGTGCTGGGACACGCTGGGGCTGCGGGTGTCAGGAGGAGGCTGGGACGAGCCAGGCTGATCCCGGGAAGCACATGCCAGCAGCAAATGGAGGAGCCGCGCGTCATCCCGGCCGGGGTGGGAGCTGGGCGCGGGGGGCACGACCGGAGAACAAAGGCTCGCATTTATTCCTGCCGTCCTTTCACCCGTCAGCCCCTCTCTGCCTCCCTGCACTGGATTGTTCCTGCATTTTCTCTGCTTCAGCTGTTTACTGGGTCACCCTGGTGCAGACACGCACACAAAGAGCGAGCCATCGCCGAGCCCGTCCCTGTGCCACCGGCGCTGCGAGCCCCTCTGCGGCCCCGGGAGCACAGGGGTGCCATTGATCCGGCTGGCAGAGCGTGCCCGGGGCCAGGCTGGGCTTGGGGCGTGCAGAGCCCCCCTGGGCATCCCTCTCTGAGCAGGCTATGGGGGTGGGATTTAAAGGAGGGGGCCCCAAAAGGTCTGGGCTTGTCAGCCTTGCCCACGTTCGCTCCCCCACGGGGTTTGGCGGAGGGAATGTCAGCTGACGTAAGGCAGAGTAAACACATGGGTGGACACATTTATTTCACGAGGGCTTATTTTGGTTCAGCTTATCTAAGATAAGGATGTGTCTCAGCTAAATTGAAATTAACCTTGTTCAAATGGAAACAGAGGGGAAAGGTGCAGTTTCTGTCGGCCAGAGTGTGGCCAGGCAAGGCTGTGGCTTTTGGACAGCCCCCAGCCCGGCCACCCTGATATGTGCACCTTCAGAATTCCAGGGAGATGGGACTTTGCTGTCTTTTCCCCTGTGCGAGCTGCAGCAGGCGAGTTACTGCACAGACATTCACACTGACAGCTTAACCAGGCTGCTTGGGAACGGTGTGTGGTGAAACTCACTGGGAGTGTCAGTGTGGGGTCACTGGGATGGTTCAGCAGGGCATGGGGGGCTGAAAGCCTCCTCCTGGCGCTGGGCTGGTGTTTTACACCTGGCAGTTGCTGCAGTTGTGATCTTTGCTTTGCCCTTCCTGCATATCTCCCCTTGCTCGTGCTGCAGGTGTGGGCCCAGGTGAGCACTTCATTCACGCAGGACATGGACATGCCAGGGCAAGGGGCAGGTTTGACAAAAGAAGCTGATTTTATTGCAGCTGATACTTCTTAAAGCTAATTTTTTGGCTGTCTGAGAGCTGGAGAATAATCAAGGTTTTGTGTCTCTGGGAATGCAAAAACTTTTGTGAAGATTAAGTCACTTGCGGGTGTTGATCCATGCAAGGGACAAGCAGTGCCCTGGAGCTGCCACAAGGAGCAGGTCTGTGTGTCCTGGTGAATGTGTGAAGACAGAATTGACATTTTAGGTGTGACCATTCCAATCAGTCTCAAGGGACATCAGCTCCAAGTGCCAACCTTGTCTCCATCCCTTCCCCAGTACACCTGGCAGTCCTTGCTGCAGCAGCAATAACACATTTGGTGCACCAGGGCCCTCTTTCAGACGGGGAATCGATAGAGTAGCATCAGGTCAGGTAGGCTGGAACTCTTCAGGATGACCCCTCATGTTTTAATTCACATTTGAACAAGGCACCGGGGAGCTGTCATGTTGCATGTGACTTCCAGGTGCTGCTGTACACTCAGAAAAAAAATCCGTTTTTGAACGTGTTTCCATTACGTTTTTTTGCAGATTTTTCTGTTTCCATCTCGGTAAAACACAAACCTTTTGTTCTGAGCTGAAATGACTTGGGATGAGACGCTCAATCTTTATTTAACCTCGCAGAGCAGTATCTGTATTAATTTTTTATACACCGTTTTTCACCAGCCGTGTCGTTCTGGTTTCACTTCCAGTGATGCCCCGGGGGCTGTGGGCGAGTCTTGTCGGAGCAGTTGCTCTGTGAGCGAGGGCTGCGTCCCTCTGCTCCGAGCCTGCCCTGCGGAGGCGGCGGCTCTGGGCAGGGATGCTGCCGGGGCCATCACGAGCACAGGGCTCAGGGCTGTGGGGCAAGAGCCAGATCTGCTGTGTCGGCGGGATCTTTTTTTCCATCGACTTAGAGAGGAAGCAAAACCTGCTGCACTCAGTTTTCTTGGAACAGGCTGCGAGGGGAGCCCATCCCGGCATGTCCCCTGGGGGTGGGACACGAGGGTGTCGGGCTCTGGTGGTGTTTTCAGATGGGCTGGTGGTCATCTCTGCTCCTGGGGGTAGGAAACACAGGGTTTGCAGTTAATCAGTCATCCCTGTTGTGGCTGGAGTTTGCTTTTCCCTGGAGAGTCCCCCTGCCAGGCTGATCCCCCAGCACCTACATCCCTCCCATCTCAGGGGTCTGATCCTGCCCTTGAAGGCTGGGGGTGGAGTGGACATGGAGAGTCTTTGATTTCTCAACCCTAAAAAGAGTGAAAAAGTCTCTCCACGTGGGAAGGCTCTTAGTTTTCTTTGAAAGCAAACCAGGGGCAAATGGGGGAGGAATCCTGCGAATCTGCTCTGTCTCGTTCCTGGACCCGAGTGCTGAGCTCCTAATCCTTGCTCCAGCCACTGACTCACTGCGTGCGAGTCACAAGATGTCTTTGTAAGCAATCTGCCAGCTTCCCTTCTCCCTGAGCTGCCAGGGTGGAGAAGGCTGCCTTTGGATACCCTCTGCAACCCCTCTGGGTCACAGACACAGGACCAGACCTGCTGTTGGTCTTGGGACCCACAGAGCCCGAGGGAGGAGGTGTAAGATCCCCACAAGAGGCAGATATGGGGTGATGTGGCCTCGCTCTCTGCCCCATCCTGGTGCTGGGTGATGCACTGGCTCCAGGGCTGTTCCTCTGGGGCACAGCTTTCCATGGAAGCATCTGGAGCAGAGCATCACAAAAACCCAGCTGTGGAGCCCAGCCACTGATGGGGAGAGAACAGGCCCTCAGCTGTTGCCACTGGCCTGGTGTCCTGGCAAAACCACCCCTTTTTCATGGTGGGTTTAAGTTTAGCTTCTGGCCCTTTTTCTGTTCTTTTCCTGTTTCCTCTTTTGTTGTGTTTTAATGGGCTGTTGGAATCGGGCCTGGTTTGAGGCAGCTCGGAGCAGGCAGGAAGGAAGGCAGAGAGTGTTGAAAACCCAAAGGAACCGGGTCTCTCTGCTGAACATCTCTGCACGGGGAGCAGGGGCCAGGTACAGCCGAGCTGTGGCAGGGGACTGAGCTCCATCAGCAGCAACAGGAACACCCAGGGAGAAAGGAGACAGTGGGAGATCAACTTGCCCAGCTGGAGAGAACCACCCCAGTGCCACCATGGCCATCGCTGGGATGATGTGTGGGAGCAAAAGTGCTGCTGCTCTCAGTGGGGCTCTGTTCCAAAGGCCGTGCCGTGAGTCACCAGCGTGGGCACCTTTCCTTCCCCTGCAAACAGGGGATGTTTGTCAGCTTCCTCACCAGTTTGGGTAGTCCTTGTGGCCTTCCTGAGCACAGCCAGGGGAAGGAAACTGCCCGTGAGTGCCAGGAGTGGGCGATCCCTCGAGGCAGAGCCGTGGGAGAACAGCCACCGCAGGGCCTTTTGCCTGGAAGTCCCCACGGGGAAGAGCCTTGTGCTGCGTGTGCTTATTTGGGATGTGCAGGACAGAGGGTGCTTCTGCTTTTGCGGTCTTTATCTTCGGTTCACAGAGCTGCACTTGTTTTCCTTTCACTACCCGGGGCTGACTTTCTTCCTATTTCCTTTCACGTAACGCCGTACGCTCGGGTTTGCACAAGAGGCCCCAAAGTCGCTGCTGTTCCTTGCAGGGGTTCAGGGTTTGCTCCTGAGGGTGAAATGAAAGTGAACTCGGGGTTGGTGTCAGCCACGGGGGACACGGGCCGTGGTGGAGCCGGTTCCTTTCGTTTCTGGAAAGGCCCATTTCCCATTGCTGGTGGGAAGGGATTATTCTGAGAAGGGGCCGGGGAATTGCAAAGACCAAACTCCCACTTGCTGTTTCTGGCTTTTACCACCTTTCATCGAGTTCTTTTGAGCTTGTGCAAGCACGGAGCTTCAATGGGAAACTCCTGGTGACGTCTCCGAGGCTCAGCTCTGCCTTTTCTTGTCTCGCTAGCCAGTGAGACTGTTAATTCCCAACAGGCACACATTCCTGGCTTCCCATGGGCAGGGTTAGTGTCTGCCCCTCTTTTGTGGTGGTAGCAGCAGCCCCTTTGAAATCACGGTGTGGAGATACTCTCGGTGCTGTGCTGTACCTGTCTGTAGAACAGGCATTTTGTGTGGCTCAACTGAAAGGCAGCAGAGTAACACAAATATCTTGATTGTTAAACCAGCTGTGGTCCAGAGAGCATCAGCAAAAGCACTTAAAGCAGTTGTGCCTCTTCCACGTGTGCTGAAATTAATGCCTTTTTCTACTAACAGTTCATTATTTTTGTGCCTTTGGAGGCCAGTGCTCTAACCCGGGGCACGTGGGACCAGAGCTCTTAAGACCTGGTAATTGTTGGGTAATTGTCTGTGTGTAACGTGTGGGGATGCTGTGTGCTCACACTTAATCCTGCACTTTGCTCCTGTCTTACCAAAACCACCTTTGTGACTGATCTCCAACACTTCCCAAAATGCAGAGCCCGAGCCAATGTTTTGCTTTGCTGCTTGGCTTTTGCATTTTCCCCTCCCTTAATCCGTCAGGAAGAGCCGAAGGCAGAGTCCCTGCTGCTGCTGCTGCTGCTCTCTGCCTGGCTCTGAGGGTCCCTCACACCCTTCCTCCAGGCTCACGAACCTTGGCTGCATCTTAGAGCTCCTTATTAATCCTCTGTGTGAAGACGTGGGGTTTGACACCATGCCGAGTACAAGAACATTCACCAGAGAGCAGAAGAGTTTATTGCACGGAGCAGGAATTCCTCCCTGGTGTAGTCACAAAAGCTTTGAACCATCAGTGGGAGCTCCGGGGCTGGCTGCAGTTGGAAGAGGCAGTCCCCAGGCCCAGGGCAGCCATCTGGTGCAGACCTCCCGTTTCATATTTCAGGGGATGAACTCCTGCAGAGTTCACTCACGGCTGCTTCTGCAAAACCTCTGCTCTGCACAACTGGGCAGAGTTAAACATGTGGCTGTTCTGTGTGCCCCTCCAGCCAGAGGCTTTTTTCTTGCTGTGTGGAGGGGACCAGGATTGCACACTGAGCTGGGGAAATCAAATCAAACATTAATTTTTCTGTGTCTTCCCTTTCCTTGGTGCCCATCTTGAAGCGTGTTGGATCTCACTTTCTGGGCTGCCAGGTCTCACCTGTATGAGTTTGCTGGAAGGTGCAGATGCCATAACCATCAAATCTTGTTGCAGATGTTTAAAGCGCTGCCTGGGCCTGTTGGATTCATCCTTTGTGCCAGCAGAAGGGACTGTTCACCTGCGTCTCACCCTCAGGCTGAGGTGGAGGAGGGTTTGTGTGCTGGCTGACGCATGTTCCCTTCTTCTGAGGGGCAGAGAATTCCAGCAGATGTTTAGGGCAGGCAGTGGGAAGCAGTGACTGGTGCAATATTTACCAGCACTTGTCTGTCTCTTCAGAGACCATTTCGAAGGCGTTCAGCTTTGGTTGACTTGCTGGAAATCCTGGTGTGAGTGCAGGACTCGGGGTGGCCGGCACGTCCATAAGCCACAGGTGAAGGTTCTGAGTCTCTCCCACCTCACCTCCTCACCTGCAAGGGGAGAAACGTGTGCTTGGTGCAGGTGTTGGAGCGAGACTCCCCTGGCTCCGTCCTGCCACTGCTTTTTTGCTTGGTTGGTGTTGAACCAACATGTGCAGAAGGCACAGTCAGCATCTCGGAGGAGCAGCCGTAGGAAAGAGGAAGCTCACACGGAATATAAATAGCCAAATTTTAGAATGTCCCAGTGTAGCAGCTCTCCTGGCTCTTGGCAGGAGCCTGCAGAGCTGGGAAGCCGCGGCCTTCGTGTGTGGTTTGCAAAGGGGGAACTTCGGGGGGATATCGCACCAGTCAGCAAGGCAAAAAATGAATGAATCTGACAAGCTTGGATATGGGAAGGAAATGAAATTTGCTTCTACGCACATCAAAATGGGGAGTGTCCCCTGCACGTGACATGAAATGCAGAGTGAAAACCCTGCACAGTTGTGGCAATACTTTCCACTGTAGTTGCAGAGCAGCTGCCAATGATTCATGGGTTGATCCTGAGTTGGTTTTTTCCTCCCATATGATTTAATTTATGAATTTAATTGCATGTCAGCAAGCATCTGATTTTTCTTGGTATTTTCATCTGGGGTTTACAACTGCCCAGCCAAATCTCTTTTCTGAGTTAGACTGTACACAGCTCTGGTCCTGCTGGACCCCGAGCTTTCCTCCAGCCCAAAGTCTCTGCTTAAGTGAGAGTCACATGGGGTAGGGCTGATGTGCAGGCTGGGTGATGAAGGCTGGGAAAAAGCCCAGGACAAATTGGGAAGCGTCTCCATGGCTTTTCTTTTTTTTTTGTTGGAAACAGCATCTAAAGGTGGAAGAAAGACAACTCGGCCAACTTGGTTAGGTGCTGTCACTGTAGGTGGGTGATCCAGAGGGGACCCAAAGCTTTGGCTGTGCTGGCAGCCCTCTCCCAAGGTTGTGCCAGTCCCCAGGGCAGTGTACTTGAACACAGATTTGTGCCATAATTCATCCCAGAGCACGGAACAAGAGCGGGACAGACACGTGCCAGGAAGAACGTTTGGTGTCTGCTGCCTCGTGCAGGTGCTGTCAGAGCTGGTCTGGAACCCTGGGAGAGGCTCCTGATGCTCACAGCAGAGCCTTACAGCTCCTCAAACCTCAGCAAACCAAACCTCTCCATAGTCTGGCATGAAGTGAGGAAAGCAGGTTCAGCAGACAGTGAAAAAGTCAGTAACCCTGCCCAGGGGGATTTTCTGCCCTCATTCATTACAGCCATGAATGAGAGGCTTTATCAAGCTTCCCCTCAGTTTCTGAGCTGGCTGTGCTTCCTTGCCTTGATTCCCTGTGATTACGGAGCCCGTGGCTTGAGCAGGGTGTGATAACAGAGCAGTGACCACTGCTGTGGTGGTGCTGCTGATAAGGGATGGTGGTTAGAGAGTCTTTGGGTGCACGTTCAACCCATCAGCTCGGGGTCTGCTCCTGTCTGCTGAGATGTGCAGCCCCTTCTGAGCCTGGGGCCCTGGGTGTGGCTGTCCCCACGTTTATAGTGAGCAGTTTGGAGGAGGATTATTTTTTTCTGCAGGGAGCAGCATCAGTTCTGGGGCTCCAACCCAGGTTGCCCCACAGCCGTTCCTTCCCCAGCGAGCCCTGTGTTGTTGTCAATGCTCAGGGCTCTTTGAGGGTTGCAGGGAAAGCTGTGGGCTGGCTCTGGCAGGAGAGGTTTGTCCCCACACCCCTGTGTCCCAGTGATGGTCACCTCCCCCTCTAACCAGCTTACTGCCTTCGGGCATTTTCTCCCTCTGCTGAGCTGGGGGTTTTGGTGTGTGCTCATCCATGCCCTGCCATTTGGCGAGGGGGATGGAGGGCGGGGGAGATCCCCGCAGTGTTTAAAAGGATCTGGATAAATCTTCTTAAGGGAGGCACTGACTCAGCAGAGCGTGGTTAGGGAGGAGGAGGGAACCGAATTGTCCTTGTGGGGCTGGAGCTGCTGCTGAGCCTGTGCAGGCAGGTGGTGCTGGGGGAGGCGTGTGCCTGGGGACCTGCCCTGAGAAGCATCACCCCTTTCCTCACCAAATTTTTGGTGCTCTCCATCTTCCAGAGCAGAAATGGGAGCCTCATAGCTGGGTGCCTGTCACCCAGAGGTGCCTGTCCCCTGTGCCCAGACCTGTCCTGGCTGTGCCTGACCCCGCCCTGGTGCAGATCCCTGGGATTTTGCCCCAGCTTTAAGCTTTGGGTTTCTGCCTCGTGCTGTGGCCAGCGCTGCTGGAGCTGGCGGGCGGCTGGGTTTGAGTTATTATTTATTAGGGAAGTGCACTGAGTGCTTGGTTTCTGCAGGGCCAGGTCTCTGAGACTCTGCTCAGACCAGGAGTCACCTCGTGGGAAAGGCAGAGGCTTGGGGAGGGGAGCAGCCAGGGCTGGGCACTGGGCTGTGCTGTCACTGTCCCTTTCGCTGGCCTCTGAGGGGTCCCACCTTGCACTGGCAAAGCCTGGCTTTGCTGAAGGGCTGAGACACGAAGCCAGGGGACACAGGACACACCAAGAGCAGCTTCCCAAAGCCCTGGCTGCACTGGGGGTGGGCTCAGCTGGCCAGACACACTGGTGTCACCTGGCTTGCACTTCTGAGCAGGTGAGGGAGGCTCTCACTGCCAGCCAGCTGCTGCCTTTGGCAGGCTGGGATCCCTCCTGGGAGCCACAAAAACAACTCTGCCACGCTTTGCTCTCCTTATCTCATGGTGTATCTTGTCCTTCCATGCAGAGCTCCACACAGGAGATCGGAGAAGAGCTGGAGGATGGTGTGATCTACAGCATATCCCTCCGGAAAGTGCAGCTCCACCACACGGCCAACAAAGGGCAGCGCTGGCTGGGGGTAAGCTGGGGGCTCCTCCTGCCACAGGGGAGGTTTCCGATGTTTCCCTGCCATGGGAATCGTGTATTTATTTGGGAGCAGGGAGTGGGAGCACCTGTTGCCCTCTGCCGCATGGGAAGGGGCACAGGTGACACAATCTGCAGCTTCGTTTTGAAAAATAGGGCAACTCTGATTTGTATCTGGATTTTGGCAGCCTTGAGGCCTTTCCTGGGATTTCCCAAGTGCTCAGGTCTTCTCAGCTGGGTTGCTGGTGTTTGCTGTCTGAGGAGACTCAGCTTTCCTTTCCCTGTTGGGAGAGCCCCAGGCACTGCAGGGGTCCCAGCCCAGACCTGAGCTTGTGAAGCTGTGGGAACACTTTGCACTTGATGGTGTCTGCCTTCAGCCAGCCCACTGACTTCTGCTCCTGTCCTGGCAGTTCGAGAATGAGTCGGCCCTAAACCTCTACGAGACGTGTAAGGTGCGGACGATAAAAGCCGGGACCTTGGAGAAGCTGGTGGAGTACCTGGTCTCAGCCTTCAAGGGCAATGATTCCACCTATGTCACCATCTTCCTGTGCACTTACCGGGCCTTCGCCACCACCAAGCAAGTGCTGGACCTGCTGCTTAACAGGTGAGGCTGCCCTGAGCCCCAAAAAACAGCTGGGGGTGGCCAGGAAAGCCCTCAGTATCTTCTGCTGCAAGGCCTTGGAGGTCTGGTGGCTTTTCCCAGCTCCATCAGCGTGAAGGTTTTGGGACAGGGCAGGGAGGACACAACTTCCTGGAAGGCTGGAGCTCTTCCAGTGAGGTGGCCAGTGCTGGCTGCTTCCCTGTTCCTGTAACGGGGAGGCTGTGGCAGAGGAACAGGAGCAGGACACTGCATGGCAGGTTCATCCTGACCCCTTGGCAGAGCTGGGGATGGTGTGGAGGGAGAAGAGGCTGCTCTGAGCGCCAGCTGAGTGCAGGGTGCTCACTGCCTGCTCTGTGCCCCACCAGGTATGGCAAACTCCACGTGCAGGCGAACGGGGACCACGCCAGGCACACTGTGGACGAGAGGATGGAGCTGAAGAAGTAAGTCTGACTGTGCTGTGGTGGCGCTGGTGGCAGCTCTGTGGGAGGCGTGTGTTGTCCCAGCGGTGCCCCTGGGCTTGTGGGGGTGCACGCGGGTTCCTCCTAGCACCTGATTCTCTTTGTGTTTTCTCCCTTCCTGCAGCACCATCTCCTCCATCCTGGGGGCCTGGCTGGACCAGTACTCGGAGGATTTCCGCAAGCCCCCCGACTTCACCTGCCTGAAGCAGCTCATCTCCTACGTGCGCCACAACATCCCCGGCTCCGACCTGGAGCGCCGAGCCCGCATCCTGCTGGCCCAGTTCCAGCAGCAAGAGCAGAGTGAGGCCGAGGCAGAAGGTGGGGTCCTCCCCCCTGACTTGTGGGGGTCATTTGGGGCTGCAGGTGGAGGGAATGCTGCTGGTTGGCATTGAGGGTCTCCAAAACTTAAACCACGTGGCTGAACCCCCATAAACCCTGTTTACATGGAGGGACACTGGGAAGCTAATCCAGCTGCAGCAGAAGTGGCATTTCTGAGTGCATTAGCTGATCTGCCTTTAATCCTCTGTAGACACTTGCACCCAGGTTTAAAACCACTATCCTTTTATCTGAGCCTCGTTGCTGGAGGTGTGAAGCCAGATGGGAATTAAGAGCCCGGGAGGTGGGGTGTGGGTGTCTGCAGGGGGCTGGTGTGGGTCGGCATGGGCATTCCAGTGCTCAGCTTCACCCTTGTCTCCTGCAGCTGTGGACCACAGCAGCTGCACCTTCCAGCTGGTGGAGGAGAACGGGGTCGGGGAAGGGAAGCCGGATTTCCTCTCCTTCTCCCCAGAGATGGTGGCAGAGCAGTTCACACTGATGGATGCTGTGAGTAGTCACCCACCAGCTGGGTCAGTGGTGCTCTGGGCACAGGCCTGCCTCTTCCCATCCCTTTTTCCTCCTGGCCTGCTCTCTCCCCAGAGACACCCATCTCCCTCCCTCTATCTTCCAGGAGCTGTTCAAGAAGGTGGTGCCTTACCACTGCCTGGGCTGCATCTGGTCCCAGCGGGACAAGAAGGGCAAAGAGCACCTGGCGCCCACCATCCGCGCCACGGTCTCGCAGTTCAACAGTGTGGCCAACTGTGTCATCGCCACCTGTCTTGGGGACAGGTCCCTGAAGCCACAGCAGAGGGCCAAGGTGGTGGAGCGGTGGATCGAAGTGGCTCGGGTAGGACAGCTCAGCTCCCTCCTCCACACAAGGGATGAGGTTTTGCCGTGCTGGAATCCCAGCAGATCCTCCAGCTTTTTATAACCCGAGTCCTGTCATCTCCTTGTCTGTCCCCAGGAGTGCCGCATCCTGAAGAACTTCTCCTCTCTCCGAGCCATCCTCTCAGCCCTGCAGTGCAACGCCGTGCACCGGCTGAAGAAGACCTGGGACGAGGTCCTGCGGTAAGGAGCTCCCACGGGGCTGGTTCCAAGGGGAAGGACGTGTTGTGGGCCTTGAATGTGTAAATGGGATCACCTTGGCTCCAGCACTGCCTCTTGGAGCCTGCCCAAAACCCAGGGACCGGTGTCAGGCACCTAAGGAGGGTGAGGAAATAAAAGCATCATCACCTCACCCTTCCATGTGAAACACCTTGGAATAGCTCCCAAACAGCGAGGCCCAGCTGGAGCTGAGCATAACTGGGGTCATTTGGGTGAGCAGAAGAGAGCCCAAGGAGGAAAACCCCACCGTGGCAGCGTTGCTGACTTTTCCCCTTGTTTCCCCCCGAGCAGGGAGAGCTTCCGCACATTCCACGAGCTCTCAGAGATCTTCTCCGACGAGAACAACCACTCGCTGAGCCGGGAGCTTCTCATCAAGGTAGGGGGAAGGAGAACCCGCATTGCCCTGGTCCTGGCAGGCTGCTCAGGTTCCCATGGTGTTCCAGCCACAAGGATAAAGCCCAGAGCTGCAGGAGTCACAGGCATGGGTGCAGGTGGGCGTGCTGAGGCTGGGGAGCAGGCAGGGGTTTCAGACCAAGGCTGGGATTTCTGTTTCTCCACCCAAAACTCATTACCTGGAGCCAGCAAAACAATCCAGGGAACAGAGAAGCAATGGGATGGGATCCAGAGCACCAAGTGACAGCTTCTCCCCAGAGGCAGCTGCACGTTAACAGTCCAGTGCAAAGTTCTCTTGATTCCAGGTGGGGTGGTGGAGTTGGTGAAAGGCTGTGGCAAAAATGTCTTTATTCTGTGTGGAGCTTCTCCACAGATCCCAGCCTAGCTCTGTTTTAGGGACTGACAGGAAACAAAATGCAAAAGGGAACAAAACATCCCGTTGAGGAGGCATTTATACAGAAATGAGAGCAGCAGTTCCTGTTCACTAAGGCTCTCCCCTCCGTGAGCCATGAAAAAGCTTTGATTTCCTCCTCTTTCCTACAAGGAGAGTTATACAAATAAAAGTGGGTGTGAATTCTAGCTAATAGGTATTAGAGCCATTTCCCACCTGTGCTGATCCCACCTCTCCCCACCATCCAGGAGGGCACATCCAAATTTGCCACCTTGGAGATCAACCCAAAGAGGGCTCAGAAGCGGCAGCAGCAGCAGCGAGAGATGGTGAGTCTGGCAGGGCTGTCCCTGTGCCCCATCCCCAGCAGTGCCCGGGCTGGTCCCAGCTCTGCTGACCCCACTGTCCCTTCTGTCCCCACAGGGAGTGATGCAGGGCACCATTCCCTACCTTGGCACCTTCCTCACGGACCTGGTGATGCTCGACACGGCCATGAAGGATTTCCTGGATGTATGTACCTCCTCCCCCTGCTCCCCTTCCTCCCAGAGCCTGGCCTGATAAGAGGAGGGCTGGTCCCTCGTGTGTCCTGTGTCCCACACTGCACATCCTGTATCCCACACTGCACATCCTGTATCCCACACTGCATCCTGCATGTCCTGTATCCCACACCTCATCCCATATCCCACACTGCACATCCTGTATCCCACACCTCATCCCATATCCCTGCACATCCTGTATCCCACACTGCATCCTGCACATCCCATATCCCACACCTCATCCCATATCCCACCCTGCACATCCACCTCTGTCCCAAGGAAATGGGCTGCTTTTTCTCAGCAGGGTTACCCACACTGCAGTGACAGCAAGACAGAGATAGACAGGGGTGGGAGCAACGTCCCTGTGCCTGCTCCATTCTGCTCCATTCTGACCTTCATCTCTTTCTTTTCCAGGGTGGGCTGATCAACTTTGAGAAGAGAAGGAAGGTGAGAGCTTTGACCTGGCAGCTGCACAGCAGGGCTGACTTGGTGCAATCACCAGCTGTGCCAGTCACTTTGGGGTTGATCCCTCTCCTTTTCTTACTTCATGTTCTTCAGTTTTGGGGGAGGGGATTCTGGTCTCATGGCTTCCATTTGCTGCAGGAGTTCGAAGTCATCGCGCAGATCAAGCTGCTCCAGTCAGCCTGCAACAACTACAGCTTCACACAGGAGGACCAGTTCGTGGAGTGGTTCCACAGCCTGGAGCGGCTCAGCGAGGCTGAGAGGTGAGTGAGGGGGTCTGGGGCCATGCTGGCACCTCAGGAGGTCCCACCATTCATTTCCTCTGAGAGCAGCAGCTGTCCCGTGCTCCCCTCTCTGCTCTACCTCCCTCACACTTGGTGGCAGCACAGGGAGCTCAAACCCTCCTCTCTCCCCTCCCAGCTATGGGCTGTCGTGTGAGATCGAGCCCCTGTCAGAGTCAGCCAGCAACACGTTGAAGGCCAAGAAAAACACTGGCATCATCAAGAGATGGAGCGAGTGAGTCGCTGGTGGGACGTGGGGGCCAGCGTGGGGCATCCCTGGCTGGGCACTGTGGGGGACCAGGCGGGAATGGCCGCTGTCCTGCCAGCCAAATGCACCCTCACCCTGCTCCCTTCTCACCTGCCCCACCTCTCTCCTGGCAGCCGGCAGCCGCCAAGCACCGAGCCCTGCGCCAGCGGCAGCTCCCACTCGAAATCCTTTGACCAGCTCAAGTGTGGGCAGTACCTGTGCAGTGGGGACGCCACCGACTCGGTGAGCGTCACCTCCGCCGGCTCCAGCAGCTCCGACGTGGAGGAGATCAACATCAGCTTCATCCCCGAGTCCCCCGACTGCCAGGAGAAGAAGGTACGTGGCAGCTTGCAGGGTCCAGGCCTCCCAGGGCCGTTGCAGCCATTGTGTGGGGACCGTCCCACCTCTGCCCCGGCGCTGGGGCTGGGGAGAGCAGGTGGGGGGCCCGGGGGCTGCTCGGGAGGCCCCTGCCCTTTGCTGCTCCAGCAGCACGGCGAGGTTCTCGTGCCTCCGGTGGCTGTAGTTGTGTCGGTCCCCCGTTGTCACAGGTCAGTGAGATCCCTCTGGCCTCCCTCCCCCAGCGCTGGTACGCCCCGTCTGTGGCCGATGGAGAAGCTAAACCCACTGTGTCCTCCGCATCCCCTCTCCTCCCTGCCCTCCAGTTCTGGGAATCCACCTCCCTCTCTTCCCTGGACACGTCAGGCATCGGCTCAGGCTCCAGCAGTGCCTCCTCCTCTTCCGTCTCCTCCACGCCGGTGACGGCCTCCCGCACACACAAGCGCTCGGTCTCCGGCATCTCCAGCTACTCCTCACTCTCGCTGCCCCTCTACAACCAGCAGGTCGACGACTGTTGCATCATCCGTGTCAGCCTGGCTGTGGACAACGGCAACATGTACAAGAGCATCCTGGTTAGTAACATCCCCAGGGAAACACCAGGGCGGAGTGGCTTGTCCTGCTTGGGTATGGGCATGGCACATTTTGGGAGGAGACTCTAGTGGGAGGCTTTCTGGGCTCACAACGCTCTGTGCTCACAGGTGACGAGCCAGGACAAGACCCCTGCGGTTATTCGCAAGGCCATGGCCAAACACAACCTGGATGGGGACCGGCCTGAGGACTATGAGCTTGTCCAGATCATCTCGGAGGAGAGAGGTATGTGCTGGGGCGTGGGGGCTCTCCTGAGGCTGTGCAGCCCTGCAGCCTGGGTAGCACCAGGCTGGAGCTGGGATGACAGGTGACAGCAAGAGGGGTCCCAGCACCTGGGGACAAACCGCAGCCCCCCTCTGGTCCCCTTCCAAGGAGAGGGCACCTGACTGACCCTCATCCTCGTTCACTTCCAGAGCTGAAGATCCCCGACAACGCCAACGTCTTCTACGCCATGAACTCCGCTGCCAACTATGACTTCGTGCTCAAGAAGCGGGGCTTCTCCAAGGGGGTGAAGATCAAGCATGGCTCAAGCTCCACCCTGCCCAGGATGAAGCAGAAAGGCCTGAAGATCGCCAAGGGCATCTTCTAGCCTCAGCCCCACTGCCACCCATCACCGACGGGGCCTTGGGGGCAGCTGCTCCGGGCTTGGCTGTGGCCGGTCCTTGTGCCGCCCTGCACGGCAGAGGAGTGACCTCACCCACGGGGGACGGCCGTGCACCTCCCTTCCGCACCCAGAGCTGAGAGTTGGGCAACTGGTGTCAGCCTCTGCCTCTCTCTGCACAAGCCCCCATTCCAATCAGGTCTTTTTTTTCTACACACAAAGGCAGCAGTGGGGGGAATTTGTCTATTTTTCGTTTTGTTTTGTTTTTTAACCTTCCACGGTGCGACACCAGTCCAGCCCGGCCAGCCCAGAGCTGGAGCCCGCCTCTGCCGTAGGTGCCTTGTGTCCGAGCGAGCCGGGGAGCGGTGACTCGCAGAGGGGCTGTTTGACGGGAGCAGAGCAGGAGCCACCACCACCCTGGGGCTGCTGAGCCTCCTTCCCAGCTTTCCCGGTGTTACCTCCACGTCTGTCCTCCCTGGGATCACTGGCGCTGCTGCCGCCGCACAGCTCTGCCCATCCTTGCCTTGGGAGAAGCCACGGACGCCCTGGGCTGGGAGGTGAGCTGGAAGGAAGCAGCCCTGCACCAGTGCTGAGCCCCATGGAGGAGGCTGTGGCCGTGCCATGATGGAGTGGGTGCCTCGTGCTCTCCCCAGCTGGAAGCCTGCATGGTCTCGCTCCTCTCTCGATCCAGTGCATCCTCCAGCTGGACTGGGCCAGCCCACGTTCAAACGCACCAAAGATCAAATGCCAGTGTCTCTTCTGCCGAGGGGAGAGCTTCGGGCCGTGCCCCCAGCGCTGCCAGCCTGAGGAGGAGGAGGAGAGCAAAGTTCTGTCTGAAAGTGTGTAAATAGAGACTTTGGGTCTGCGTGGGCACGCGAGGGGCCGGAGAGCTCAGGGTGCTCCAGGTGCCCCAGCTGCCACTGCCTGACCCACAGAAAGTGCCACTCACCTTGGGCTTTAACCAGACTTTTCCAAACACTGACCATGGGAGAAGCAGCAATGAGACTTTTTTTTGTATAAAACAAAAAAGTTTACTGATTTTTTTTTTTTTCAGTATTTATTGGTTGTAAATAGAAGAGGCAAACTTGTACATTTTACTAATCCAGCCTCCCCCTGCCCTGCAGCCCAGTCCCTCTCCTGTGCCCCCCCTGCTATTTAAGGCTGCTGGGAGGGATGCTGGCAGCAGCAGCAGTGCTCTGCTGTGCTCACGGGGTGCAGATGCTGCCAGCCACCCCCTCCCAAATTCTCTACCACTAATTGCTCGAGCAGGGGCAGAGATGCTTGTTTTAATCATTGTAGGAAACACTAACCAAAGGGGGACCTTTTGTTGCTCCTGGCTCCATCTCTGGTTTTTTTAAGCGCTTCATTCCAGCAGATCCTTTCCATTTCCCATCTATCAGAGTTCCCAGGTGGTTGTGGTGCCTTCCCCGGCTCCAGGACACGGATCATGCCTCAGGGGCCGGGGCTGGTGGCAGGGGTTGGGGCTGGTGGGGAAGAGGCTGCTTGGGTGTGAGCGTGGCTGGCATTGAGCTGCTCCAGCCCCACGTCCCCTCGGGTGGCACTGCCCATGCTGCACATGATGGGAGCTCCTGGCTCCCTGACGCAGGGGCAGCCTCCTGCCTCCCCCCTGCCCACAGCCCCTTCCCCTGGGCACCAGCGCCCCTGGGAGGGTCTTCCCCCTGCTCCGTGCCTGCCTACCCTGGGACTGTCCCCTCCCCTCCCACCGGTGCCACCGGGGGGACTGGCTGTACCGTATGTATTTTGTACCACTTCAATGAAGGAGCACACTGCCCGGTGTGACTTGTACACAGCAATGTAATTAGTCTTTGCAATAAAATACTGATGCTCAAACGTCTCTGCCCCGAGGTAGGGGCTGTTCTGTCCTCCTTCCCCAAAATGCCAGCACCATCCTGGAGAAACAGGGATGGAGTTGACTGTGGGGGAGTTCATACTTTATGTTCACTCCAGTGGGTTGAACTTTGTTTTGAAAAAAAGGCTTTTTGGCTGGGGTACCAGGGCTCACTTTTCAAATGAACCATATTCATTTGAACCTGGGAGTTGAAACTGTTGCATTTTGCAAGTGTAATTTGTTGGGTTTACTCCTTTTGTTACAAGTAACAGCTTTCAAAACAACTGTAACAGTCTGTAGGGCCTAGTCCCCAGGTGTGCTCCTACCCCATTGGCAAATGCACAAGACCCAGAAAATGCCAGCAGATCTTTAATTTCTGTGACTTTCTTTTGGTGGGAACAATCCAGCTGGCAGTGGCCAACTTCTGTGCACCTGAAGCTCTGCCCCTTTGCCAGCTGTCTTCAGTCCTTGTTAACTGCTGACTGGGGAAGGCAAAACAGACCTGAGAAGTGCATTAGGTAGTGAGGACAACAACCACTACCTCCCAGGAAGCGAGTTACTCACTGACAGAAAGTGTATGTCCCTGCTGGCTTTATTTCCAAGATGACCAGCGAGGCTAAGTGCTGAAGGCATGGCACAGTAATTTCATTCCCTCTGGACAAGCAGAAGGGCAGAACCTGCCTTAGGGACTCCAGGAGTTCTGGAGTGCTGCTTCTCCCAGCATCTCCTCGGGCACCTTTTCTATTTTCCACATGGCCACCAACCTGGAGAGAGTGCACTCCCACACGTGGAGGGATCTGGGAATGCAGCTTCTCCCCTCTTCTGCTGTGTTACCAGCTGGTTTGGATTCTGGGCTCCCTCCTGGGAGTTTGCTGAGCTTGCTGGAGGGTTTCTCTGCCAGCAGTTCTGAACATGCAGGCACTGGCTCCCAAACATCCAGAATGATGCCCACCAGCTGTCAGTGCAGAGAGAACATCATCAGCATAGTACAAACTCTGCTTTCCCAGATCCTGATGCTGAACACTTGGCTCTCAAGGAGCAAGAGCAGAGAGAGACAGTTCTGTCCACAGCAGCCAGACTGCTCACTGAGTTCACACATAATCCAGAATTTCTGTCTCCATTTCATTTTCACTCCCATCAGAAGGCTTGAAGTCTTCTTCCTCCTCCTCTTCATCATCCTCATCCTCTCCAGACTCGTATGCCATCTGTTCTTTGCCATCTTCAGTGCTTGTTGTATTTGAGAAAAGAGCTTAAGTTGGGAAGAAAGAAAGACACTGTGATGCCTCTCTCAGAGCAGTCTGGGGGCATTTGCAGTTGAGTTCATACATGTGAGAGGAAGGCAGCAGCCTCAGGGGCACAGCTAATACTGCACATCTTAATAGAATCTGATCAAGCCCAGAGCAATCCATCTCCACACTCCAGGAAGGAGAGCAGAACAGCAGCAGAGCTGCAGTGCTGTGCCCTCTCTCCTGCCTCATTCTGACCCAGTTCACTGGGAGATTATTGCTTTGGCCCAGCATCATGAAGAAGTAATTTCCTCACTTCTTGGTCAATCAATAACATCAATAAAAAGTAAAATGCCACCAACAGATACATCAGTCAGAGTAAGATCTTGATTATCACTGTGCAAAAGACATTTAAAAGCTGCAGGGCTGATACAGGGAAGATGAAATAGAAAACCTTAACTCCCAGCCATCCCTAATGCCAGCCCACATTCCCAATGCAGGCCTCAGCTCCCACGCTGGAATGAGCTACATCCTAAAGAATACAAAGAGGATGCAGGAACACTTCTGCCTCAGTGCCAAATACCACATCCTCGTGTTCAAAGCATCCTTACCAGGTCTGGTGGATCTGATGATCTGCTTTATCATCAGGGACATGCTGTCCCTCAGGTCATCGCTGGTCTTGGCAAGGCACCACCCGTCCCGCTCCGTGCATTCCGACTCGGTGCCGTCATTCCGATGGATGATCTTCTGCAGGCTACAGAGCAGCAAAAGGGAAGGAAACGTTAATCTTCTGCACTCAGATGTGAGTTTTAGATGAGACAGGCTGGTTTATTTCCATTTCACTTCACTGAGCTGGAATAGCACAGTTGGTTGTCCAGGTAATTTTAAGATGGGAAAGAAGTTCATGGGTAAAAAGGCTGGGGTTTTTATTGAGAAACTGAACAGCTCTCATGTTCCTGCTCAGGGGGAGAGGGGTGAAGGGACAGGGTATACACAACAGGCTTTGAAATCTGTCTCTGTCAGTGTGCAGTACCTTTCCACATTTAAGTCACAGAGCTGGTAGAACATCTGTCGGTAAGGGGGTAAGGCTCCTTCTCGGAAAATGTAGACGGATTCCTAAGAGCAGGAAAGAAGGAAAGGATTCATGTGCATTTTATGGTGTAACAGGACAACTCTGGCATAACTGAAAGTACTTCCAAAGGGCTGATTCAAGAACAAGGTACTTCCAAGGGAAAGAAGTTCTAAGGAATAGATCTGTACATGGCAGACGATAAGGCTAAATGAGGAATGCCCCAAAATGTTCCTGCAGCCACAGTCACACCAGCACTGCTGTGCAGAGAACATGCTTCACCTCTCCAACCTGCAGCTCTGTCTGCAGCCTGTCCCTGCCTAGAAGTGCAGCATGGGCTTCATTCTAGCAAAAAGAGAAGAGGAAGACTCATTTATTCCACCCTGGTGGATTTTGCAGCATGACCTGATAAAGACATGGTGATGTTTTTGCACTTCGCTGCCCATGAAGTTCCAATTTTATCAATTGAAGCAAAATGCTCCTCACATCTAAGACCAGGCTGGAGAGCACCAATGCCACCTTGCAGCATGTAAGAAATACACTCAGATGATGTCCCATAGTGCCATGTCCAACTAGGAGCTTCCCAGGTAAACCCAAGCACATCAAGCTCATTCACAGCTGAGCCCTTGAGGACTGATAAACCAGGAAACATCCCTATTTCACTGAGATATCTCAAGATTTTGGTATAAAAGATCATGCTTACCTTCAGCTTATACCTGCTGGAGGGGGACTTTCTTGCCCCAGATGTGCCAGCTGTACCCAGCCCCTGTTTCAGGTCATGGACACTGACTGTGTGACTTCCTGGAAGGAAAACAAAGAGTCCTAATTAGGGACATCTTTCATATTGTGCTGTCACTTCTCTCTGTTGATTCAACAAAACCAGACCAACCAGCCACTGAGCACGTGCTTTGTTCATTCTTCAGAGATGCTACTGGACAGTCTCAGGAAAGGTGCTGAGTTGGGCAGCTTTTTCCAGAGCCCATTTGTTGATAGTTTTAACCTTTTGTACTCTCCTTTGACAAAGAAGAGAGAACTCCCCCATTCTCTGCACATCAGTGAATGCTGGAATTCCCAGTGTGGTTTGCAGAACCCCCTCCTGTCTGCTCACAGATATTGTGGCTCAGCCAGACTCTCACAACACTTCCCAGCAGGAGATTTTTCTACTGGCTTAACAGCAGCAATATTATAACCAGAAAACAAGCTCCAGTTTTGTCTCTACTAGGACACAGGAAGACCCTTCACCACCTGTGACTAGGATGGGGCAAACAGAGAAGCAGAAGAGCCAGGCAGCCCTTCTGGCCCAGCATACCTTGTTTCTTGACAGTGATGGGCAGGCTGTAGTTGTATGTGCTGCGTTTTGCTTTCACGGGCATGTCAGTAGCAGCATAACCTAGAGGTGAAAACCAAAAAGCAGTAATGAACTGAGGGCAAGCACCCTGCAGAATATCCCCAGCTCAGGAACACAAGGGCTGGGCTGGTGTGGGAAGGGCAGGCTGGTCTTTTGGGTATGCTGATTTTAGCACAGTAGGGAGAAGAGATCAACAAAACCCTTTAACTTGGAAATGTGACCTGATGTCAATGAGTGGATGCCAGCTCTGTCATGGATTTATTAGATGGCATCAGAAACTCCTTTTCCTCAACTTGCCCTCTGCAAAATCAGAGCAGGGAACCCCACACCCAAGGTCTGAGACCCAGCATCCTGCAGGAGATGCTGAGGCCCTTGAGGAAAGCTGCTATGTGAATGTCAGAATTTCTGCTTGGTGCCTCCCCTGGGTGAGGAGGAGGATGCTCTGCTACATCCACTTGGGCTTGGAACTCACAGAGGAGCAAAGTCAGAGTTTAGAACGTGCCAAATGAGGAAAAACATATTGCATACTATGAAAGAAAGTATTACAGGAGTGTTGAAAGAACTACAGTCAGCAAGGAGCTCAGAAGGTGACATGTTCATCAGAGCAGAAATATGGCAAGAGAGTTTGAAAAACACATAAAAAGAAAAGTACTACCAGGATTAACCAGAAAGCAGAGAGAGCAGCTCTGTGGGTTGGGCCCTTTTACCATATTTCATTCCACAGCGAATTCGGAAGTCCAGTACTTGATAAATCTTTGCTTCGGGGTGTTTTCTGGGGTCATACCCAAACCTAACCCATAAGCTTCTCCAAGGACCTGTTAACTGCACAAACACATGAGGGAAGATGGTTACAAAAAAGCACCACAGTGTTGCACTTTCCTTCAGGACAGGGTTACAGAGGTTCTTGGAAAGTTCTAATATTTCCTCTCATTGCCCAAAGATATTTGTTTTACCAGCTCTTTGCTCACTTGCCATGGCACTATTTATACACTGCAAGTTGGCAATCAAAGCATCAAAGCACAAATATTTGTGTGCTTTTACAAACCAACCTGCAAGGTCACAGTCAAGTGTGGAAAAACTCTGCTCCCACTGCCAGGTGAACAGTCACTTGGAGTGTCTGACTGACCCGCAGTGGTGATCAGAACCTATGCAGCAAACTGAATCCTCCTTAGCTTCGACTTTGGTTCTAAAGCATTTCCTTCCCTCTGTCTCATTACATAAAATTAAGCTCAGGTACTTAGTGGTAGGGCCCCAGAAGTGGTAAAGGACTGGGAACAGGCAGGTGATGCTCCCTGGCTCACAGATGTAGCACTCACCATGTAATAGGCCAAATATGGCAGCAGCAGCTTCAGCTTGTCTGGATGGATACTGATATTGGCTTTCACTGCGTTCCGAGACCACACGGGACGGACTTCAAAGAGCTAAAACAACACACAAACAACCACAGAACAGTGGGAAGGGGTTACCAAAGGCAGAGCAGCTTTCCAAGTGGACTTAGGTCTGTATCAGGGCCTTTGGCCCTCAATATGAGTTACTGGATGGTGATGTGAGAACTCGTGGCACAAGAAGGAGCTTAATGTGAGGTGGCCACAGATTCAAACCTTGATTTGCACAATTGAACTGAACACAGCAGGGTCAGCAGCATCTGCTCACACCTGTTGTATCAGTCACTTACCATCACTAAGAATTTCTGGGAAAAAAAATGCACCTTTTCCTCCCCAGCTTGCTGCAGGACAGTGCTGCAGTCAGGAGTAAGGCACACACCTTTCTCAGCTCTTCCTCCACCTTTTTATCCACAGGATTGGTGCACACTTTCTTCCAGTTCTGTACAGCAGCATCCAGGGGTTTAGTTGGAATTTCTTCATCATCAAAGTTCACGAAGATGGCATTGTGTGGGCGCCGGGCCCTGCTGAGCCCAATCAGGTTCTCACCAGACACCTGGGGATTGTTGTATCCCTCCCTATGGAACAGGGAGAGACAAAAGGGACTCAGCCAGGTGAGCAATGGGTTGGTTTAACTTTGGCCCAACCTCCCTTAATCACACACTGGTACCATAAAAGACTCTCATGGCACCACTGAGGACAGAAAATCCTAAAAAATCCATTCAAAGCTACATGCAGTTGCACACTGACAGAGGAGCTCTGCCCTGGCTGGCAGAAAACCCTCCAGCACTTGGGACTGATCTGTATGAAATGTGTTGGAACCCTAAAGGCTTCACCCTCCGCATTTGCCCTCCTGGAGCTACTGCAGCTACTCAGTGGGACAGGGGCAAAGCAAGAGGGAACTGCAGGTACCAACTCAATCTGGAAATTTCTTTCACTTTAAAAAGTGGCAGTGAAGGCCAACAGTGAGAAAATGAAAGATGTTTCTTGTGGGAGATCTCCCAGATTGTTCTTCTGGCAAAGCCAGCTGGGGCCAGGAGAACACACGGCACCGGCTCCTGCAAGCCCTGCCCTTGGCTCCAGCCCACTGGAAGCAGGCAGAGGCTGTGTCCTGCATCCCACGCTGTGTGACGTGAGCTGGGAGAGGCATCATTGTCACCACATCCCCAGCTCCCCTCACCTGGCAAATCCTCAAGTGGAATTTTGCTGAGATTGCCACTGCCAGGTAGTTTCTGGCTATTTTTTTCGCTTCTGTTGCGCCAAATCAAGAGGGATAAAACAGCACAAGGCAGCAGATTCAACAGGTGAAAGACATGAAATATGTATCATGAGAAAAGGCACTGACCTGTGCTGTACATCTGGGCGATAAAAATAGTCAATGGGAGTGTCCAGACGTGAGAAAATGGGTGGTGGGATGTAAAGAGGTAAGTCCTTATTGAAAAATTCTTCCTTCTCAGGTTTGACCATCAGGACTTTGTCATACATAGAGGTTTGTTTGTCATCAGGGCCAGAGTGCATTGCCAGGTACTGGAAATCAGACATTCCTGTAACAAACAAGGGTTAAAACATTGTGAAGTTTGTTGTGAATTCAACAATATTTCTCACACTCAGCTTTCAGGAGCAGGAGTCTGATAAGTTTATGCAAAGGTTTATACAGCAAGGAGGCTGTAACAGCAGGACACTTGATTTTCCTTCCATTCCTCAACTGTTTAAGGAGAAACACTTCCCTTTCCCACCAAACATACTCATGTCTAAGCCACATGCACACCATCCCAAAGGTTACCTTGAAATTTGTAAACAGTGGTGACAATCCCAAGAATCTCCATCTCAAACTGAACTTCTGGCTGGATTTGTTCCTCGGTGTCCAACTGCTGTTTCTTCTTGCTCCTCCTCCTCACCCTGAGCAGCATGGTGGAGGTGGGGAAGCGGTTGGCACACACGGGGTGGCAGTAGGGGTCCTTGGGGCGGAAATACAGCTCCAGCCTTTTGGCAGGGTCGGCGTAGATCTGTCAGCAAGGGCAGGCAGAGCCCTTGTCAGCATTCCACCCACACGGCCCTGCACTCCCGTGCCAGCCTCCAGCCCCATATGCTGCCATGGGCACGGGCTCTTCCCCTCACACAGCCTCAGGGGGATCATTCCTGCCCCACCAACACCTGCAGCACATCACAGGGGTGTGCAGCATCCTAGGTATTAGGAAGAAATAAATAAATGAGAAATATAGTATCCTGGATATGAGGAAGAAATTCTTCCCTGTGGAGGTGGTGAGGCCCTGGCACAGGCTGCCCAGAGAAGCTGTGGCTGCCCCATCCCTGGAAGTGTCCAAGGCCAGGCTGGAGCAAGCTGGTCGAGTGGAAGATGTCCCTGCCCATGGCAGGGGCTTGGAACGGAATGACCTTTATGGTCCCTTCCAACCCAAACCATTCTGTGATTCCATGATGTTACCAGACACCGCCTGAATCGCTGCTCGGGGACAGCAGGGAAGCGAAACCACACATGGGTCCTGCGTGGGGACATGCTGGGTTGGAACGACTCACACAAGGGGTCCCACGTGGG
>VYXC01004083.1:67011-87725 GCA_013397175.1 Platysteira castanea | reverse complement strand
TACTATTGCATTTATTTTAATTTTCCTATTAAATTGTAGTTCTGACTTGTAGACTCTCACTGGTTTGCTTTCAAACTAGTTTAAACCCATTCAATGTTAAGTTACTCAAAATATTCCAAGAAGAGGGAATTAGAAGAAGAAAGAAAGAAGAAAAAGACAGAAAAGATACAGAAAACCACACATGTAGATACCAACTCCTGGGTTCCAGCAGTGTTCAGATAGAAACGTCAAGATGAATGTAGGGTCAGGACATGTGGGCGTGTGCTGAGCTTTAAACACCCCTTGGCCTTCATGAGCCCTCCCCCCAGGTGGGACTTCTGGTCATTTGGCCACTTAGAAGCTGGGTCAGGGGCTCCAGGGGTGGAGCGTGGGGCATTTCATCCAGTGCGTCAATGACTGGCAGCTCTGCCAGGCTGGGATACAGGCCCTTGGGGGGGATGTGAGGCAGTTCACTGCCTTGCTTGGGGAAGGCCTGACTTTTCCTCCTCCACAGACACATGCATCCCAAAAGCTCTCAAGACATCGATCTTTCCAGTCTCTTGACACCACCACAGAAAATTCTGTAAGGATAAATCTGCTCTAGTTTCCAGTGGGCAAGTTCTCAAACAGCATAGAAGGGCTGATGTTATTTTGATCCTCTTGTAGGGACCTCCAGTTCATATTTATTAGAAGTGAGAAGTGAGTACTATGACCAGGACTAGAGGGGTTCTGGCCCCAGCCGAGTCGAGGAAAAAGGCAGTCAACTCTCCTGGACTGTGTGGATCGGTGGCCTGGCATATCAGACCCACAAGAGTAGAAGGCTTTGGTTGATACCAGTGTAAAATGTATCCTAATGCCATCAAGATATGTAGGGGCAGAACCCATCTCTGTTTCTGGGGTGACAGGGGAAATCCCAGCAGCTGACTGGTCCTGTTGTGAGTATTGGAAGCTGAAGTAAGCCTTCAGCTCAGCTGGCCACAAATTGCGGCGGTCCCGCGTCCAAAGTGCCCGCTACGGACGACGTCCCCGGCTAGCTCACAAAAGGCGGGACACGCTGTAGGATAGTGAGCCCACCCTTGCCCGATGGGGTCAAGGGGCGCGGGTGGGTTCGGAGCAGGAATGCTCCAGGCAGACGACGATCCAGGAAGGCAGCGACGGCTCGAAGGCAAAGGGGAGAAGGAGAGTTCAGCACCACAGGCAACGTTCAGGAACAGAGCGGTTTATTCCCAAACTGGGGTCCGGAGGGACTGAACCCCAGAATACAGTGCGCAGCAACTTATAAAGGGAGGTGGTGACAGTAGGCGGGGAAAGGGCACAACCAATGGGGTTACAGCATGGGCGGAGTAAGGGGAGGATGCCACATTTGTGGAGACCAATAGAACTACGTACAGATAAATGACAGATGAAACAACAAATGGTGCGTCGAACAAAGAAGAACTTTCCAGAATAAGGGGAATGGGTTTCGGGGGATTGACAGGGCCGAGGGGAAGGGTTTATGGGATTGACATAGAACTGTCTGGAAATATGGGAGGGTTTGGGTGATGGATGGGGAGCCAGGGGCAGGACATAACTTTATTTGGGTAGGGGGCAGGTTGAGNGAAAACCATTTTATTTTAAAAGGGGGGTAGGGATGGAACCACATAATGACAATTAAATTTAAAATACAAGAAACAAGAAAACACACACCCCAACAACAAATGGCAAAACGCTCCTGGCCCAGAGGCCCTGTGTATCCTTAGCATAGATTACCTCAGGAGACGGTATTTCAAGGATGCAAAAGGGCATCAATGGGCTTTTGGGACAGCTGCTGTGGAGACAGAGGAAATTAGAGAGCTGGTCCCTGGTGTCTTGCGGGACTCTTCTGCTGTGGACTGCTGAGGGTTGAAGAACAACAGGTACCAATCACTACCAAAACAGTGCATTGTCAACAATATTGCCCCAGCCAGGACTGCGTGACCCCCACCCGTGAGAGGATTTGTGAACTGGAGAGCCCAGGAGTGGTCAGCAAGGCTCACTCAGCCTTTAGTAGTCCTGTATGGCCTGTGCATAAATCTAAGGGAGAGTGGAGACTGACAGTGGAGTGTCATGGTCTGAATGAAGTCACACCATCATGAATGCTGCTGTGACAGATCTGCTTGAATGTCAGTGCGAACTGGAGTCCACGGCAGCAAAGTGATGCCACCATCAACATAATTGATGCATTTTTTTCTCCATTCCTTCATCAGGAGAGTGCAGGCAGTTTGCTGTCACCTGAAGAGGCATCCGGTATAGCCCCACGGCTGGAAACACATCCCCACTATTTGCCATGGCACTGGAAAAGGGTGAGGCTCCAGAACATCTGCAGTACATCCATTACATCATCGTATGGGGCAGCACAGCAGAGGAAGTTTTTGAGAAAGGAGAGGAGATAATCTAGATTCTCCTAAAAGCTGGTTTTGTCATAAAAAAGTTAGGTCAAGGGACCTGCCGAGGAAATTAATCTTTTAGGAGTAAAATGTCAAGATGGATATCATCCGATTCCAGTGAATTCAGTCAACAAAATAGCAGATCTGTCCCCAGCGACTAGAAAGAAGGAAATACCAACTTTCCTAGGACCCGTGGGTTTTTTGGAGAATGCATATTCCAGTCAGATGTGACATGGAGGAATAATTTGAAGTGGGGTCCCGAACAAATTAAACTGTTTATGCAGTAGCCTTTGGGCCAGTCAGGACAGGACAACATGAGAAAAATCTACTGGGTTGACCCTGGCTGGACTCTGGCCAGGCACCCACCAAAGCCACTGTATCATTCCCCTCTCTAAGTGGGCAGGTAGGAGAAAATATGGGGCAGGCTGAGGGCACAGTCCTGTGACAGGACCACCCGCCCCTGATGCCTGCTTTGCCTTGGGCATCTGCTGCTCTGTGGGTGTGCAGCTGCAGCAGGATTTCCTGTGGGAAGAGGTGCTGCTGCCATGGCCCTGCAGCTCTGGGAGCCCATGGCTGTACCCCCCAGCACCAGAGTGCCACCCCTGGTGGGACTTAGGGGGAAGGGCATTAGAATGAAGAGAAAGCAGCAACCAGAGATTTTGTGAGGGAAATAATTTATTCCCTTTTCCTTGAATAAAGGATTGCAAGAGCCCTGCTAGAGCTGCCAGTTGGGCAGCCTCTGGCAGGCCTGGCGAGAGTCCTAGGGCCTGGGCTCCCTCTTTCGTCAGACACGCTGGGTCCCTGTGGACAATCAGTCCCTTCCCTGGGAACAGAGGGAGGCCTCTGATGTACCAGCTTCCTCCTCCTCATCAGAGCCCGGGGGGCTGCTGGCAGGAGCCCCTTGCTGGGAACTGCTGGAGCTGGAGCTGCAGCTGAAGCTGTTGCTGCTGAAGCTGGAGCTTCTAGAGTTGCTGAAGCTGGAGATCCTGGAATTGCTGAAGCTGGAGCTGGTGCTGGCACTGGCCACAGGGCTGTTGTTCTCATCCCTGATGGCACCAGAGCGCAGCAGCCTCTGGGCCTCCCCGCGGCCCTGGCCCACAATGCTGCTGATGACGCCGTGCACCAGTGGAGCCGTGTGTTGCTGGAGGACAGGCTGCAGCACCTCGACCAGCATGTCGGTATTTGGCCCATAGATGCAAAGGCAATGCAAGATGCTGCTCTCTATGGCATCAACCACCCACCACCATCCCTGGTGTATTCCCTCCAGCCTCTGATGAAGCCAGGGCTGCACAGGGTCCAGGAGATGCTGTTGTTGACAGAAAGGTCCTGCCCAGACCTCAGGCCCACAAACTCCAGCCCAGAATCCTCCTGCTCTGCTGGAGACACTGTCCCCTGTGGAGAGGATGAAGGGGACACCACAGGAGAATGGGAGCTGTTCTCATCCAGACTGTTGCGAGCTCTCCCTGTCTGGTTGCTGCCATCTGGCAGCTCCTCAGGCTCTGTGATGGATGCCTCCAGATAGTCATCTTCTCCACGACCAGAAAATCGTACAGTCACTATTGTTCCTCTGCAGAGTGGGCACATTGGATTTCTCTGTGCCCACTGCAGGATACAGCCCAGGCAAAACTGGTGGTGACAGGGCAGAGTAGAAGCCAAGTCCTCACAAGTGTCCTGGCAGATGGGGCAGTTGCTGTTGGTCTCTGTGGACATTTTTGTGCTCTGCAGCACGTTGTGGAGAGATAAGGATCAGGAGCTGTTTGGCCTCACTGCTGTCACATCCTGCAGGAGGGAAAGGCCGTGGTCATTGGCTGTCCTGGGGCAGGGAGGAAGAAATGGCCAGGCCCTGGAGAAGTACACACACAGCCCTTGAGTCCTGTCACCCACCCCACAGCCACCCTGGTGGGACATTTTCCTGCACAGCTCACCCTCAGTGCTGCATCTGCAGTGCTCAGCTGCCTGAAGCAGGCAGGGCAGGGAAACAGGAGGGATGGCTCTGAGACTGGCACCAAGACCTGCCAGTAACAGGCACCACCCAGCACCAGGGAAGCCTGGCTTGATCCTCCAGACCTCACAGTGTTGCCTGGATGGAGTTCAGGCTGGAGCCAGACTGGCCCAGGCTCTGCCAACTCCAAATATAAGCAGTGAGGGACACAATGTCATCATCCATTCCTCCTGTGATGTCACAGTCCACTGCTCAGTGACATCAGCCTCCACTCATCAGTGACAGCAAAACAGGTATTTTGCCTTCTGGTCACCCCCAGATAAGTAGTGAGGGAAGTGAGGTCGCAACCCATTGCTCAGGGATGTCACAGTCCACAGGCTGGTGATATCAGCCTCCTTCACCTGGTGTTGTCACAGCAGGCCTTCCATCCCTGTAGGCACATTGTGTTGGGAGAAAAAACAAGGAAAATTAATTTTTTGTTTNGGTTGCTGCCATCTGGCAGCTCCTCAGGCTCTGTGATGGATGCCTCCAGATAGTCATCTTCTCCACGACCAGAAAATCGTACAGTCACTATTGTTCCTCTGCAGAGTGGGCACATTGGATTTCTCTGTGCCCACTGCAGGATACAGCCCAGGCAAAACTGGTGGTGACAGGGCAGAGTAGAAGCCAAGTCCTCACAAGTGTCCTGGCAGATGGGGCAGTTGCTGTTGGTCTCTGTGGACATTTTTGTGCTCTGCAGCACGTTGTGGAGAGATAAGGATCAGGAGCTGTTTGGCCTCACTGCTGTCACATCCTGCAGGAGGGAAAGGCCGTGGTCATTGGCTGTCCTGGGGCAGGGAGGAAGAAATGGCCAGGCCCTGGAGAAGTACACACACAGCCCTTGAGTCCTGTCACCCACCCCACAGCCACCCTGGTGGGACATTTTCCTGCACAGCTCACCCTCAGTGCTGCATCTGCAGTGCTCAGCTGCCTGAAGCAGGCAGGGCAGGGAAACAGGAGGGATGGCTCTGAGACTGGCACCAAGACCTGCCAGTAACAGGCACCACCCAGCACCAGGGAAGCCTGGCTTGATCCTCCAGACCTCACAGTGTTGCCTGGATGGAGTTCAGGCTGGAGCCAGACTGGCCCAGGCTCTGCCAACTCCAAATATAAGCAGTGAGGGACACAATGTCATCATCCATTCCTCCTGTGATGTCACAGTCCACTGCTCAGTGACATCAGCCTCCACTCATCAGTGACAGCAAAACAGGTATTTTGCCTTCTGGTCACCCCCAGATAAGTAGTGAGGGAAGTGAGGTCGCAACCCATTGCTCAGGGATGTCACAGTCCACAGGCTGGTGATATCAGCCTCCTTCACCTGGTGTTGTCACAGCAGGCCTTCCATCCCTGTAGGCACATTGTGTTGGGAGAAAAAAAAAGGAAATATAATTTCTTGTTTCCAACTTCTACATTCCCATGTTGCTCTCCCTTGGTCACCTGAATCGTGTGTCTGTGCCTTTAAAGGTCTCCCTGGGATACAGTGACAGGACACAGGGGAATAATTCAAAGCTATGCCAGGAGAGGTTGTTATGGAAATTGGCCAAATAGAAAACTTTCTAACACACTTTTGAGTATTAGAAAGCAGGCATTCTTTATTACGCCATGCTGGTCACTCAAAGGATCCCTCCTCTAATTGAGTGCCCTGAGTGTCAGGTGAACAGGGTTTTTATCATACACACTGATTACATATTCATTAGCTATCCCTGATTACTTGATGTATATATACTACTTTATTTTACAAATTTGCACCCCTCATTGGAAGTCCTTATATGGTTCTTTGGGGTCTGTCTTCAACGTCTGGTGTCCTTTTTAGGTGGCTGTTTCTCAACCCCTGCTTTGGAGTAAGCACAATATTGTTGTTTTGCACAATAACTTCTGCTTTGTCAGCCCTGCAGAGCTGACCTGGCATCCTGCTTGCATTTTGCATGACTTCATCCATTTCTTCAAGGTTGTGCTGCTCTGTTCTACAGTCCTTATCAAGTCTCTCCTTTTCTTGAGACAAAGTTCCTTATGGGAAGTAGTTTTGTAATACCTATATTTCATTTTATAGCATAAGGTATTACAACAGCTATAGACAGACGTTTTAATCAAGTCCAGCTGGGTAACCATGAAGTTTGGTCTGGATTTCTTCAAATCCTCAGCAGGTGTCGTCTTGGGCTAAGGGGATTTGCCCCTTTTGATTCTGGAATAATGTACCCAAGATTTTACTCTGTCGAGTTTCAATGCAGTAGAAGTTGTCAATAGAACTTGGAAAGGTCCCTTCCACTTTCACTATAGTGAAGCAGTTCCCCTGTCTTTAAGTACACCCAAGCTCCTGGTCAGAACTTGTTCACTGGTGTGTTCAATCCTGTTGGTCTGGAGACCACCACTGATTGCTGCAGATCCTGTAAAGTTTTAGTTAGAGAAATTAGGTAATTATTCAAAGCAACCTCTCCTTTTAAGTTTGTGTTTCCTGAAATGTGTGGTACTTGGTAGAGTCAACCATACAGCAGCTCATAGGGGCTGATTTTGCTGGTGGCCTAATTCTAATTTGAAGTAGAGCAACAGGTAGGGCTTGGACCCATGTCAAGGCGGTTTCCTGATATATTTTATTCAATTGCATTTTGGTTGTATAATTCATTTGCTCTACGTTGCCACTAGCTTGGGGCCTATAGGGAATATGAAGATCCCAAGCTATTCCCAAGGTTTTCCAAACCTCTTGTACTCCTGCAATAAAGTGGGAACCTTTGTCTGATGACATTCCCAAAGGTACCCCGAATCTAGGTATTAGTTGATCCAACAGTATTTTAGCCACTTCCCTAGACTGGCTGGTGCAACAAGGGGGAAGTCTTCTGGCCACCAGAACTAGGAGATATTTATACCCACCTTTTCTGGGCAGTTCAGTAAAATCAATCTGCCACTATTCACCTGGAACACCTCCAGATTTTATGGCTCTTAGCACTACTTCGTGGGCTGTGTTAGGGTTCTTTCTTTTACAAACTATACATTGTTGGATTCTTGATTGTACAAGCTGAAGCCATTTTAGACCCAATTATAGATTTTTGCAAATGGTCCAAAAGTTTTTCAGTACTCCAGTGAGTGTCTTTGTGTTTACAATCCACTATTTAAGGCAAGATTGATTCTGGGACTACTCTTTGCCCAGCTGGGATAACTGCCCAGCCTCATGGATCAAATCTTGCTTCTACAGTTTCAATTAGTTGACAGTCCCTAGCACTATACTTTGGTTTTTCTACTGGGAGAGGTATGTCTAGCAGGGGTATTAAAGATAAAACATTGTTTTCTAACATGCCTTTTTCTGCAGCCTCATTGGCTAAATGATTCCCTAATTCCAGTTTGGTCTTATCCACTCGGTATGCTCTGCAATGCATGATGCCAACTTCCGCTGGTTTCTGGATACTTTCAAGTAAATTCAAGATTTGTTTTCCATTTTTGATTGATGTGCCTAGAGATGTGAAAAGGTCTCTTTCTTTCCAGAGGTCCTGTGTGCATGCACCACTCCAAGGGCATATTTTGAATCAGTTCAAATGTTAGCTCATTTTCCTCTACTCAATACCAAAGCTCAAGTGACTGAAATTAGTTCTACTTTCTGGACAGAAACATCAGAGTGCAGTGCCCCTGATCTGATTGCCTCAGGGTGTGGAGTCACTGCGTATCCAGATGGCTGGATTGGCTGGTTGATGGCATGGTCCTGTTACAGGACCAGCTGCCCCTAATGCCTGCTCTGCCCTTGGCATCTGCTCTGCTGCTGGTGTGCAGCTGCAGCAGGATTTCCTGTGGGAAGAGGTGCCACTGCTGATAAGGCCCTGGAACTCCAGGGACCCATGGCTGTGCCGCCTAGCACAGGAGTGCCTCTCTCTGTGGGGCAAAAGGGGAAGGGGAAGGGCATTAGAAGGGAGAGAAAGCAGCGCCCAGAGACTGTATGAGGGAAATAATTTATTTCCTTTTCCTTGGATAAAGAGTTGCACAAGCCCTGCTAGAGCTGCTGGTGGGTTGACCTCTTGCAGGGCTGGGGGGAGCCCTAGGGCCTGGAGTCCCTTTTCTTTGTGGGGCACTGGGCCCCCCTGGGCAAGTGGCTCCTGTCCCAGCCAGGAGCAGAGGGGCTGTGACTTCTGCCCTGGGTAGAGGGACCTACCATTGTCACCACCTCCTGCCACAGGTCCCCTGGGCGCTGGTCCTGGCCTGCAGGGATGCGCACAGGTGGGGAGCAGCTGTGAAACCCCGGGTGGAGGGTTTAACATTGACTGCTCTTGATGATTTGTCTGGAAGTGACAGTTTTCCTTTTTCTGCAAACCAAAGCTGTCAGTGTTTCTGTGTTTGTATTAATGAGAAGGGTAGAGTGTAGGTTTGTGGTTTAATGGAGTGCAAAACAGTGTCTTAATTCAAGTGATGTCATTTTTTTCTTTGATGACATTTTTTCTGTGAAAAGTCTGAAAATCAAGGACATCTTTTTGGAAGTTCTCAGAATCCACTGTCTGTGACCTCAACAGTAGCTGAGTGACGCTTCAGAACCTTGAACTGACAAAGCAAAGGCATAAACTCTTTTGGCTTTCTTTAGAGCCAATTTTCTGAACCTATTTTCTGAATCCTCTGGAAAGTCTGACTTATTCAAGAAAGTATCATTTGGAATCTGCAGATTTTCTGTCGTTCGTTCAGACACTTGTGAAGCCAGACCAGTAATGCTCTTTTTAATGATTTAACAGAGCTGATTGAAATAAAATCACTTGAAATTTTGGCCTCAACTTTCAATAGTATTTTGAATATGAGAATGTCCATTTCAGTGAGGAACAGAATGCATTTGCACAGTTTGATTATGGTTTTTTGTTTAACGCACAGATCCTCTCATTTCCCCTTCTTTAGCCTTAAGCATTAAAGTCAACCATCTGGTTTGGAAATGCAGCTCAAATATAACTGTTTCTGCTATTCTGCTTAACTTTTTTTGCATGAACTGAATATTCAGTTGTAGTTTGCTTTATAGAATTCTTCGTCATTGTGGGACTGGAAAAAGACCACAGTATTTCTCCCATCATAGATTTTAAAATAGTATTATAAAGACTATTTGGCAATATTTATGTTTTGCTTTCTATGTAACTTTATGAAATCAGTACTTTAGAAATAAAAACGTTACCTAGCAGGCTTTCAGTTCAATTACAGCAGTTGCTTTGCAGGCTAATTTTCCTGTAGGGCTAGATATGGAAAGTAATCACTTAGGAAACTGAGTTTTCCACATTGTTGTGGTGTAGGGATGGTAGTCCCCAGTTAAGTGTTCAAACTGAAACACCTCAAGCCATGTGCCACTCACTGACTTCCCCACCACTTTTCCCTGTGGGAGGATGGAGAGGAGAGCGCTAATAGGTAAAGATCACGGGTTGAGGTAGGAACAATTTAGTAGAAACAGCAGGGAAATAAGAACACAAATGGTAACAACAACACTAAAAGCAGAGTGTACAAGAGAGGCGAACGAGTCACACACGATCGCTCCCCACACAGAACTCGGCGCCCAACGACTCACGACACGCTGGCCAAACAGGGACGGACAAAGCCCTCCCATTCCCCCTGCTACATGGGAGGTGGTATCCAATTACCCCGGGGTCCTGGCCGTGCTCCTCCTGGCTGCTGCAAAAACTAACCCTGTCCTGGCGGGATCCAGGATACAGGACCTGCCCTTCGGGTCCTAGCTCTTGATCTGGGTGAGAAACCCCCGGGGCATCTGCCCCAGCAAAAGGGACTTCAGGACATCCTCTCACTTATTCCCATTCTCCCCTCTGCCCCCGCCCCAGTTCGCTTTTTGCCTCTAGGAAACTTTGAACAGAAGTAGCACTTAAAGTGCAGTTCTGCACATACTGAACTGGCAGGAATGTGACCTGCATGTCACTCTTGGCACGTGTGCAGCAAGGACAAAGAAAGCTTTCGAGGGGTCTGGGTCTCAAGGCATTCACTCACGCAAAACGGGCCCTCTTTCTGACAGGCACGACCCGCAATGGAGCAGTCTGGCGTGGGGAACAGGGGGATCTCCTGAGCCGGGGAAACCCTGGGGGAGCAGAGCGACGCAGACGCCGAGAGGACACCAAGCGACACCGGCTGCTGGCGCAGAGGCACGGCGGGGACATGCACACCCTAGTGTGAGCTTGCTATGCTTTACTGGCAGAGCCAGGCCTGTGTCATGGCTGGCGCTCTCCGGGCCCTGGCTTTGTGGGGTCGAGCCCCGGGCTCAGCTCAGCGGTAGCGGCGGCGGCGTCTCTGGCTGCGGCGCTGGCGATATCCGCGGCGGTGGGGCACGGCCCGGCGCCTCCTACGCACCCCCCTGGCGCCGAGAGTGCCTCCGCTTCCTGCTCCTGCTCCTGCTCCGGCGTCCTCTCCAACCGTGGCAGGGCATGATGGTACTGGATGAGTGCTGTGTATGTGGCTGCCCTGCTTTTTTATAGGGGTGCCGGGGCGGCGCACATTGTGACAGAGCCAACGCCAGCCATGAGGTCACAATTGTTATGAATAAGAATTCATTTTAGCAATTATGCATTTATTTTTTACTTTTCTGTAGTTTATAGTTTGTTATTTGAATGTTATATTACTTGTAACTGTTGTAAAAACCCTGCTTGTAAAAGCAGCAACTACACTCTCTTATCAGTAACATTGCAATGATTGGAATGCGGGACCCCTCTGTTACCTAGGTAACGAAACCCCCTCCTGGAGCCTGAAAGAAGATACCGAAGGAAAAAAAATGATAAAGAGAGGCTGCATATGCAAAAAGGCAGTCTAGAGAACTCTTTTGAGTACAAAAAACCCCCTAGAACCAGCAAATTAAAACGAGCCGACAAACTCTTTGAGAAAAACCAGTCTGGCTACCAGCCAGGAAGAGAATTACCACCTGGCCAGAAGATTCTTCTCAGGCACCGTAACTGTAAAGGACACTGTTGAAAGCCACCTCTCCCAAAGTAAAAGCCAAATTGTCTTCTTGACCACTCCCCATGAGGAGGGAAGGACCGTCTCTGCCGGCTTTGACTGACAGAGCCGAAATTCCTCCTTCTTCGCCTCGGACCTGGGAGCGGCGGTGAACTGCAGGCTGCTGCACGCCCCCAGCCTAAGCTGATCACTTTTAATAAAGGCATTTAAAGGACCCGCAGTCCTGCCAATCATTTATTTCAACAATGGCATATGCAGTACATATGCGTTGTATTTCTCAGAAATTATTAAATATGTATACACTGCTTTAGTCTGCACAGTTAGTCCCCGAGGGTCTTCTTGGGGGTCTGTAGAGACCCCGGGTGGTCACTGAGCTTTTGGACTTTGGTCGACCTTTCATTGTGGTTTTCATTGGCCATTTCATTTGTATTCCATATAGTGGTCATTCTCATCTTGTTTGTCGGAGCTGCACAATGTGTTCTTTAACAAACTACATTGCCCTGGCTTGACTTGGGACGTAGGCAGTTTCAGAGTTCTCAGTGTCCCACTAACCATTACTTCCTCTTAAGCTATTTGCAACAATTGTCCACTTTGAGACTTTCAAGATTTATCTTGGAAGTCTCACTTCTAAAACTCATTTTCTTATCTATGATAATAATGTTTGTTATTACAAGTATTTGCAAAACACATCATGAAAGCTAGAACACATTGAATTATTACACAGCACAAAATGCAGACTGCAACAATTCCAACACGGGTTATAAATAATTGTTTAAGCCATTAAAGATCCAGTAGCCATGAGAAAAGCCAGTCCCACCAAAAGGTACTTTTAGTCTTCTCCCATTCTGGAACTGCTTTTTTTGATTGATGATATTCCAGATTGCTGGATATAAAATCCATCAGCATCCTTGTAACAAATCTAGCAATTTGTAACCTTCATGATCTGAACAAGCTTGATTTTCAAATTAAATAGCTTTTCTCACAGCTTCCCCCTTCATAACTTATCTTTACTTTTATGGCCTTTCTTCTAAATAATTCTACATAGCATAAAAGAAGTAATATTTTTATGCTTTAACAAGTTTAAGCTTTAAATTCTCTGCTAACTCTGTTTTCCCCTTTGGTTCCTCAGATGTTAGAGCTGGCTTCCCTCAGCTGAGATGTATCAATGCACTGATCCCATCCCCTTTCATTGCTGCAGGAGTGCTTAGGAGTACTTGAAATGGTCCTTTCCACTTTTCTGATGTAGACCCAGTCCCCAGGGTGATAAGGATGTACCTGAGCATCCAAAGTCATCAGGGATGGTCAAACAACAAAGCTGTGCAAAGATGAGAGCACTTTTCCCAAAGATGATACACATGGTCTCTAAACTATAATTTCCTATCACATGACTTTCCCCAGAAAGGATTGTAATTTGGTAAAGTTTTCTCTTGAGAATGTCATATGAGCTCACATTTTTTTAGAACCCACTTGAATTCTGATCCTCAGTAGTGCAAGGCGAAGCACTTGTGGCCACTTGAGTGAGGTTTCCTGGCAAATTTTACTCATTTCTGATTTTGGACTCTGATTTGTTCTCTCAACCTTGCTGCTGGGGTAAGACCTCCATGGGCTGTGTAAGTCCCATTGAGCTGTGAGTGTTTTGCACAGATTTAGCACAGTTTCAGCTATGAAATGAGAATCTCTATCTGATGACATTCCTAATGGGATCCCTAACCTGAGTATTATTTCTTTTATTATGACTTGAGGTACTTCTCTAGCTTTGTTGTTGTGACAAGGTGTTATAAATTAGAAACAACTCTTGGATTAAACCACAAAAAGGTAGTTTATTCTGTAAAAGAATAATTAGAACAATACCAATAATTAACTTTAAAAGAAATAAACAAACCGGCATCACAGAGATAAGAGACTCTTAAAGCTTAGTAGCCTATGTGCCTGAGGGCAGAGATCCAGCAACACTGGGTTTGCTTTGGCTAACCCAAAGCAAAAATCCTTTAATAAAATCTCTGAATAGAGACTGTGCCTGAGAAGCCACAGCATCAGACTTCACCCCTGGCTAGTCTGAAGGAAAAAACCAGCTTCTCTGTCTATGTTTGAACTTTTAAACCCTCTGTTCCCTCCCAGATCTGCCCACAGTCCTCCCGCAGTCCAGCTTCTAAGGTCCCAGATGATTGGAGATAATGTCCATGAGGTAATGTTCTTCTGCCAATGGCTCACTAGCTGCTAGCGGACAGCTTTCAGGGGTGATGTCATCTGTTCCAAAGGTGGGAAAACTCCTCATTAAAATTCCATTTGGCATGGTGCCAAGTTACAGGCCAACTGTCCTGGCTTAAAAACAAACAGTGTTTAGTCTGCTGTTGGTGTAGGTTTACTGCTGGGCTTAAAAGAAAAGGAGTTTAGTCTACTGCTGGTGGGGGTTTACTGCTGCTGGCTCTGGAAGAGGGAATACTCAAGAGGAGTATGTATTAAACATGCAATTAGAACATATGAACAGCAACTGGTTCAATAAAGGAATAACAGGGCTAAACATAGTAATTATTAACTTCATTAACAACTTCCAATAATCTTTTCTAATTACATTTCAACCAATTAAACATGCAAAAGCCAATTTTACAACCTTGTGAATAACACAAGGAAAAGCCTCTGGCCATGCAGAAAATGTGTCTACCAAACCTAATAAGTACCTATATCCTTCTTGTCGAGGTAACTCAGAAAAATCTCTTTGACATTAATCTCCTGCACTATTTTCCTTTTTTGTGATCCCTAATGGCAGTGTTCTGTTAAATTGTGCATTGTTCTGTAAGCAGATGTTGCATTTGCCATCTATACTTGTCACAATCCCTGTCAGTCCAACACTAAGTACCTGCCTTTCCAAATTGTCTACCATACGTTCAATATCCCAGTGAATTTCCTTATATTTATCTTCTACAAATTGTTTCATTATTGCTTGAGGCATTCTTCCTTGTTGATTGGTTGTTACTCACCACCTTTCAGGATTAAATCAGGCATTTAAGGATTTTGCCAATTGATTGTCTTCATCATGGTATTCTGTGACTGATTTTGAAAGGTTCACAACTTTGGAAAGAATTGCCAACAAGATGTTTTGTTTGGCCACCTCTCTAGCAGTTTTGTCTGCTGATCGATTTCTGACGTTGACTGGCGTTTGTCTGAACTGGTGAGCTTTGCAGTGCATTATTGCTACTTTAGCAGGGAACTGGATGCTCCGTAAGCTTTACAAATTTGATTGGAGATCCTGATTCCTTGCAGAAGGATTGAGGAACATAGCAGTATTCAAGGCAGTAGCTGTCTTTAGCACCACATCTCCTTGTTCCAAGAGTACCACCTGTTATTTTAACGTTCTGCTCAGGGATAACCAGGGACTGAATTAAGGTGCAAGCAAGACCATATTCCAAAGTCAATAGTGCAGATGGTATTTAACAGTAAAGGTGAACTAGGAAGATAGAAAGAAATAGGAAGAGAGAGGTGGGGTGGGGGGAAGAGAGAGACATTATTAGGAAGATATCCACANTACCTCCATAAATCTAAAACCTACATTCACCCAGTGATAAGATAAGCTAATTACACATTTTCTTTCCGTTTTGTATTTCTTCTCACATTGTGGGCAGCTTTCTTCAAGGACATAGCTCGAACATAGAATTCTGGGCTTTCATCTCGAGTTCTGAGACTGTCTGGTGGGGCTCCAAACCCCCCTGGACAGTCAGAGGGATACTCTGGGCTGCCACACCACACCACACCACATGGATTCTGTGTCATCTGGCTGGTCCTTCTTCACCCTGGTCTTCTCAGTCGTGGAGGTCCCCACTTCACTCTGGAGGTACCACCTTTATACTGTCCAAGATTTGGGTATCCACAGGGTGGTCACAGATGTTACCACAACTCGAGCTGAAATGGATGTAAGCAATCATTACCTTTCCCACAGTCTCCACAGCGTAATTTTTCTCTGCTCTGCTAATTCCCAACCTTCACCTCTGCTAGCCCAAGGCTTAGTGCTTTTCTTTGTGCCATCTGTGCTTATCTCAAATTCCTGTTGTGGTGGCTTATCTTCTGGGAACATCCTTCTTTGACAGTGTTCTGAAAAAGTTAATTGTGCTCTTGCACCTTGTGAAAAGGGAGCTTTGTAACCACTGGACTGCATACACGAAGGCACTGCTCTGTATTACTGCTCTATTATTATCCCTGCTGTAAGGTAATGAAAAAGTAAGACTTTGTTTTCTGCCATTGCATTACATTGTAACTCTTGGTTTAAAAGACAACAGCAAAGCCCAGAATCTGTGCTGTGGAAACCTTTTCTAAACATATATTGATTTTTAGAAGTTCTCCCTCTATAGTGCAAAACCAACCAAGAACAAAGAAATGTGAAAGAGATTGCTGTTGGGAGAATCTGGTCAAAAGGAAGAGCCAGGTCGTAGAAAGTCACAGGGAATGGATTTTTTTTTTTTCCATTTGATTTCTAGTAAACTGCCAGTTGACTGAGACACCACTTTTTCCATCAGCAAGTTTTCAAGTCTGCATGCTGGAGGTAGAAACCTGTCACACATTTATTGCAGACCTGTTTACTGAAACGTGTAGATCAAACCTCCATGATTTCATTGTTGTTCACTGAACTTAGCCTTTTCATGGCAACTTCAAAAGCTACAAAACCTGGCCTGAGGCTTTCTGGAGTTCTAGTTTGAACTGTGCTGTGAGCTCCTCTCCATCTTAGCTGCAAAATTTCTTTCATCGAAAGCTGTAGAAGTAGTACAGAGTGAAAACGACATTGAAAAGCTAAACAGAAATGCTCGAAGAAGACTTGATTTCTGGTCACAGGCACACACCCAGTAGGGCAGAGTTAAGTTGCTTTGTTAAATCTGTGTGTTGTGTCTTTCAGAGGTTGCACTCGAAGATGACGAGTTGAGTACAGCCTAGAGGCATGTTAAGAGTGTGCAGATGTGTGTCTGGGGAGACACAATAAAGACGCTCTGAGACCTGCCAGGTTCAGCAGAAAGGAAGGAATAAAGACCTTTATTGTTTACATTATCTCATTCTTATACACGTCCCAACTCCACAAGGGATTGGAGAGCATGTCACTTCCTTCTCAATCCCACTGGAGAAGAAAGGTGCTCATCAAAGCTCTCCTATCACAAAAGGAATGAAAAACAGAAAATACCGTTAAGTAAACACTGGCTATTATTTACATGAACTGTGTGAAAGAATCTGACTCCAAGGTTAAAAACAGAAGGCTTACAAAAACCAGGGCAACACAGATGCCTCTTGCAAGTGGTAGTGTGCTTGTAGAGATGGTGCTTTGAGATGGTCTTTCCACATTTCTTCTGGACATCCAGCACGGTCTCTGCTTGCCATTCACTGTGTTCTTAGTATAAAATTGCACGTGTGCTTTATGGAATAGAAACATATTAGAATGTTCTCTTAGTGCACACTCATAGAAAAATGGTCTAATTTTTCCATTAGAAAATACGTAGCCATTGTCTCCTTGAAGCAACGCCAGCACTACAAGGATGACTTCAATGCAAATTATAAGGAATACCAGAATTTACATACTCAGATAAGATCAAAATGAATTTCAGACAGTTTAATGAACAGTGGAAGTCTCTGATTACAGGCTCAGAGGCCTATCAGGTAAAAAAGGATCTAACCATGAAGACTGTACTTCATCACAGCAGTGTTTTGAATTCCCTGGTACTGCCCAGTGAGACAAAGGGAAACTATGAAACTGGCATATATGCTCAGACACTGCTTGGGCTGGGTCTGATATTTGCAAGACCCTGCCCAAGAAACCCTCTTTGAGCTTTCTATGAAGAAACAGTGAGGTGAGAGGTGTCCCGAGCAGAGTCTTAGAGCATATGCTCCTTCTGTTCCCTATTGAGAGGTATAATTGCAGATCTTGGGTGATGCTGGGAGTTGGGGATTTTTTTTTTTGCAAACCTCCCAGAAGAGTGGTGGCTCACAGAGAAGAAAATCTCTAGAGTCAACTTGAGTGTATTTTTAGTGGTTTACATATGTGTGCATTTTATGGTGGTAATGAAATGTTCTTCATGTTGTTTTTTTTTTTTTTAATTGAAGATGCTGCTTCATCAAATTCTAGCAGACTATCAGCAGATAGAACAGGTATGTGTGACACCAGACCTGCAGGATGTGGTAACTGCTGAGTCTGGCTCAAAGCTTTTTTAATGCAAAGGACATCAACTTCTAAACTGTGCAGAAATGTTTCCATGTCCTAATTTTCTTTTTATTTCTCCTTCACAGGGTAGTCCCAGCTACTCTGAGATGAAGAGCAGGTGCCAGTACCTCCACAAAAAGCTGTCACATATTCAGAACCAAATATCTGAATTTGACTGGCAGCAAGTGGAGTCCTGGCACCAGCCATCTGCTTCAGGCTATGAAAAGTTATGAACTCCGGCTTTTTTATTTCAAATAGAAGATTAGTTATTTTAGGATTATTTAAATTAGTATGGAACAGTAGGTTATGTTAGAGTTGAGCTGTAGGTTATTTCTTAATAAGGTAGGATTAGTTCACCTAAGTTCAAAGAAGTTTGTGTTGAACTTTACAATAAAGATGTTTCACTATTTTTAACCCCTTCTCCCATTCTTGTTTATATCATATTTGGAGTGGCTTTGTTCTGGTCAATTCTCTTCTTCAAGACTTAAGTTTGTCCACTGAAATAATTTTATCAGTAGATGGTGGAAGCCCAGTACCTCTACTAAGAATATGCACACATTTTAAGAAAATATTGCAGCAAATGGAAATTCTTTATAATAAGTGTAAGCCTGTTTTTCAGCCTTTCTTGTTAATTCACTCTTTGCCCTAAGTGGTTGAAGGCGTAAAAGTTTAGAAAACACCATCCCCAAATCACCTTGATTTGGAGGGTTACAGAGGAATGCAGATGGGCTGCTCTAAGCTGTCAGCTGAAGCAGCTCCCAGGACTGCTTGTAAATTATGACCTCACCTTGTCAGTGAGCCAAGGAATATCCAGATCTCCTGCAAGTGTTTTTAAAACACATAGAGAAGTGTTGGAGGCAAGGTAGTTCAAGGGGTTTTAAAGAGAAATTGGGTTAAAGTGTCCTTATGAAAACTCTGTCTGTTTTGTAGCTTTTTAAAAAATCGTTTGTCACAACCAGTCTTTCTAGAGAGACACAGCTGTTGGTTCCTGCACAGACCTGTGGGGACTTGGAAGTCGAGTCCTTTTCCCAAGTTTCCTGCCATTTATTTATTCAGCTGACAGGGTAGAGGTGCGGCCAGCAATGCCACAACCTTCTTTTGGGGTAAATTGACTGAGGGAGGACAGCATTTGGGAACATTCAAACAGGGCTGTGAATGGCCCTTTCTTCCTTGGCAAGTATTTTACAACTTCTCAATTGTCTCCATGCCAACAATGTTAAGCCCCCTTACCTGAGTCATCCTGGGGCATTTTGTGATTGAACACCTGAGCTGACATTGCCCTTCTGTTCTCCTTCAACTAAGTTCAATAAAATGTCACCTCATTACACCCTGAGATGTGGGTCCTTTTTTTTGCTTTGGGTGCGGATGCTCCTATCCCTGTGCAGTGCAGCAGCAGAAGGAATGCTGCAGTGGGGAGAGTGGGGTGAATTGTGCTGGGGTGTCCTACCTTGGCCTGGTGACTGCTGCTGGTTGACAGAGCATACAAGAGTGCTGCTGTCAGGAGTGGGCTGAGACAGAGGTTTTACAAGCAGAGCTCCTTATTCTAGGTCACATTGCACTGTGCATGTAAACTGCCTTTAGAATGTGTAATGTCCAGATTCTTATTAGGCCTGCATGTTTCTGGCTGTCATTTTGGTCCAGATCCCTAAAAAACAAACAAGAAATAAAAAACACTCTGCTCCAACCAGGAAAAAACAAAACACACAACACCTGAAAGTGGAAAAGACCTTCTAAATTTACAATGAAAAAGCCACCAAACCAGTAAATTATAGTTGCTGGAAAGCTGCTTTATATGCCTGTTAAAAATGATTGTATGAGCTCAGGAGGCTGCGCGTAGCTTGGATCTAACTCTGCAAGGTCCTAGCTGGAGAATAAAGCAGGAGCATCCCTGAAGACCAGAAGGCTCCTCGAGACCCTTGGCAGTGGGGCAGGGCATAGTGTCCTTGGTACAGGAAGGTGATGGGGGGGTTGGCACCCTGTTGGTTTCACCAGGAGCTTGTCACCACTCCTCTGTCCCATGCCAGCTCACAGCTGGGATAACCCTTGGTGCAAAACACAGCTACGCATCCTAGCTTGCCGTGCTGCTGGTGAAGCTGCACCTGTGCATGGGCTGGTCCCTACCTACTGCTGCAGGCGATAAGATTTTGGTGTAGGAAAAAGCAGAACTCATCAAGCTCATGAATAAAAAGACATCCCAATCTTTAGAAAGTCTTTGTATATGCACTGGAGTATCCCTGGCCTTCAAAAGGATGGGCCTGTCACCGTTCAGGCTTGTTCAGCTGAGCATGGCTGGACTCATAAAAGAATGTAGTAATTGCTGATTGTGCATTTACAGCCTAGAGCCAGACCCTGAGTCTTTATCCTTTTGAGCAAAGAATAGTGAGGACTTCAGCTTGGAGCTCCCAAGTGAATCTCCAGGTCATGGGGAAAGTATTTCAGGTTAAAAACCCCAAAACCCAGACTTCACACTGACAGCTGCAAAAGTCAAAATCAGGACTGGCTTTCCTCTGACTATGTCTGCGTCCCTGACACACAAAGGACTTGGCCAGCAGCTTGCACAAGATGAAGATAGATAAAGTGATGTTCTTGTCTGGCTCAGCCGTTGTTTCCAGCTGTCCTTGAACGAGCGGCTGGGAGTGGAGCAGAGCTGAGAAAAGGGATGGATCTCAGTACTGCGAGGTTGGGGTTTTTTCCCCATCACTTGGCCTGAACCTCCTCCTCCTTTCCCAATGTGACAGCCACGTATACAGGCTAAGAATGGCTTCAAGACTTAATGAGATACACGCTTTCAGAATAGCCATTTTCATAATAATAGCATTGAATTCTGTAGTGGGTTGGTTCGCATTTGTCCCTTCTGTGAGATAAGAATTAGGGAGGAATACAAAGCCGGCACTACACTTTAATGAATGCAATGAAGTTTATTACTAAAACTAAAGGTAAAAAGAAATAAGAAGGAATTAAAGAAAAAAACCCACTCTCTTTCTCCTTTCAGCACTTCCCCCTATTTATCCAACGTAAAGACACAAACTGAGTTTCATTTCAGTCAGCTGACCACTTTAGAACAACTTTTCATCAGACCATGTAAGGAGAGGAGTCTCTTTTGTTGCTATGGCACTTTACATGAGGACAATTTTCTCATGGCACCAACAGCCGCCCAGGCTGTGTTACTGTTGGCAGGTGTGAGTCCCTTTCCCTCGATGACAGGTTTCCTATGCCTGGTCTTGAGGGTTCACGTTCAGCCACAGGGGTACAAGTTTAAGGACGAGCAATTCCAGAAAAA
>VYXC01004083.1:39344-66444 GCA_013397175.1 Platysteira castanea | reverse complement strand
AAACTTACAGCACTGAAGAGGTTAATCTTTCTCGTGCTGGTGGCAGCAGCTGGATAGAGTCTCTGAATGATTCCAGCCTCCATCAGGGGAGCAGGAGCGGCTGAAATCTTGCCAGGCCTCCGTGTGGCGTGCGGCGGAGTTGGGCCCGGCCTCTCCCACAGGTTGCCGCTGGCAGGGCCCAGCCAGGCCCCGCCGGGGCCGGCCCAGCCCCGCTGGGCTGAGCGGGCCCTGCTGTTACCTGTGCCCAGGCCGGAAGAGCCAGAGAGCTATTCCCGCCTTTTTATCTTTTAAAAAGTGGCATTCACAAGGCGTCAACTATTTCTGAGTGGTTCCATAAAGCTGTCAATATTCAAATTAATTGATTGATTGGCTCTAATAAGTTTTGGAGGAAGTGACCCCAGCCTTTAGCAACAGCATCACTTCCTTATCTCCATTTCTCTCCGAAGAAACCTGAAAAACAGGAGGAGGAGGGGTGGCCCCCCGCGCTTATCAGCAGCAGCAAAATGCAGAGCAGCAGTAACCTTGGGACAGACTGCTGGAATTCTCAAACTAAAACTTCAGGTTGGTTAACCCCAACAAATGACAAATTCGAAACACATGCAGTAAAAACACTCTGTGAGGACATCACTTTACTGCAAAGTCAGAAGTACTGACCTGGAAAGGAAGAATAACTAGAAACTTTTTAAAAATAAAGCTTTGACCAGAATTCAGTCTTCCACCCCAACCCACTCCCTGTACTTGGGTGAAGTGTCTCTGCCTTAGGTGTTTGCCTTCTCTGTCTTGCAACCTGAGGCTTCTGGAGCAGACCTGGGCTGGCTGATATGTCTGTCTTCATACTGACACCACTTTCTGCAGTGTTTTCTAAGAGACACTGTAGACTTACAAGGACAGCAAGTACTAAATTACTTGCTCTCCACCAGCAAAGCTTCCCCTGATACTACTAAAGTGAAGTGGGTACAAACTATCCCTGGTAACCCTTGAAGGCTGAATACCATGTCACAGCCCTGGAAACCAGATGCCATCTGCAGCAAACTTAGTGCCAGTCCTCTGCATGATTTCTAATTATTCACCCAGCCATCCCTTCCCACAGTTCTGCATTTCTTGCAGTTCTGCATTTGCCACAAGATGGCAAAAATTTAATCAGGCAAGCTTTTAGGAAGAAGATGAGCAGGTTCCCACAGATTTACAGTAGTGACAGTGAAGATGGAATAAAAGAGACTTAATGGTGTCCTTGGCTGAAATGCCTCTTGTTTCCAGAACCACTGGAAAAGTCTGACAGGTAACAAAAAAATGCAGGGACACTACGTATGCTTACCTATAAAAAAGTACCTCCACAGAGGCTGGGTGGGGAACTCATACCCTGGACATCCTTGGCTGGATCAATGCTGGACTCAGGACAGGTGATCCTTTCCTATCAGATCTCCCCTTCCTTTTCTCTTTCTTCCCTTTTTCTTCAGTGCCTCATTAACCAAACCCTTCCTCCTTTCGTCCCAAACTCTCCCATTGCTGCCTGAATACCCTCTGGCTTTTGGGACACTGCCTGCAGCTCCCAGCACTTCTCAGTGCTGCTGCTGGGGCTCAGTGGGTGCTCAGTTGAGGAGCCTGAGTGTCCAAGGTGAGGCTGGGGCTCTGACCTGCCTGGTTTAGTGGAAGGTGTCCCTGCCCATGGCAAGGGTGTTGGGACAAGATGATCTTTAAGTCCCTTGCAACCCAAGCTAGTGGCTCTATCCAAGCCAGTATGGTTTTATGATTCCAGTAAGCTACAAAAAATATCTTCAGTGTAGCACTCAAATATGCTAATACACATCCGTAAGTAATCACATGAGACTGATTAGGGAGATTTTTAAAAATTTTGTATCAAAATCTTACATATACAATCTAAAAATGTGTACTTTAGTCAGGGTACATTAAAAGAAAAACATAGAAGAGTTTCACGACATGCCTAATAAAATAGTTATTCTTTGTTCTAACAGGTTTTTTTTTCAAGTCAAACACACCATGGCCTAAGGACAATAACAGAGGTTTTCTGACTATCATGTGGAAAACCTTATTAGTGCAGAAAGCTTCCTTTGTTAGTCTCTATAAAGCTTAGAGCTAGTTTGGGACAAGAACACATATATAGAACAGCAAGAATTAAGGGTGTAATCCACTATTCAAAAATTATTTTGTAAAAGTAAATTTTGAGAATTAGGTCTAATGAAAGACTCAGGAGTTGCATCTCTACTTAAACTAAAGCCTAAATATATAATTTCAAATGCTGTATGCACTGCTGAAGGGCATCCAAATTCACCACTGACCTCTTTCTTGCATCCCAGTGATGCCAGTGCCAGGGGAGTTTGGGAGGTGTTGGAACCAGTGGAAGCATTCCAGAAATATTTTACTTTTTCTTTTTTCAGTTGGTTCTTGATTTTTACTTTATACCATAGTATAAGGTGGCAGGAGTTTATCTCATAGCAGTGTTTACTTTATGCCATACAGAGTTATAAATAAATACCAAATTCAGTACTGCCCTAATTCCTGACTATCTGTGATGGGTACAGTCCTAAAACCTCTGGTAAAATCAGCTATGAATACAAACACAAAAAGCATCATTATCTATTTTCAGTCGTGTTTCTAAATACTAAAAGTATCAGGTTTAAAAATAGCTATAAGATACATACATTTCTACAGAAAACCATCTTAGAGAATGAAAATAAGAATTTATAGTTAGAATTCTTCTAAGAATTAAAATTTATCAGATGTTCTATGTCTGCAAGTACAGCACATCCGCACCTGATACAGGCAGCATTATGGGGATACTCAGTAAAATGGAAATATGGTTTATTGTCTGAATAGTTGTAAGCATTAATCTCTGAATCTCTGAATAAATAATAAATATTTTTATACTGTCTGACTTCCCTGTATAAAACCTGTGGCTACCACTGACTAAAATGCCTAATAGCAAAATATTTCTCTGGGTTGGATATAAATGGTTTGTATTTCCATCAAGCCTGTTTTTTAATACCTATAAAACATATACAGAAGATTAAACACAGTATTTTCTTATTTTTTACCTATACACATGGGCAACAGACTAATTCCTAGCGAAAAACCTGGGAGAGCTTTCAAAGTATTAAAAATGCAGGACTACAGGAAGCTTAGACAAACATTCACAGAGCTTTTGTGTCACTTTTGTACAGGATGTCAGTATGAAGCATTTAATCCCCACTCTTGATAACTGAGCTGGCTTTTGGTAGAAGCACCCAAGGATGCAATCAGATATTTAGACAAGCTGTAGTTCAGCTGTATGCACAAATTTTTCCATGACTTTAAGCTTCAAAAAACTTACAGTTTTATTCATATCTATCCAGTTAATTTTTGCTTAACTTTTTTATAACTATATAATGATAAAAATTACTTTTTTCATGTTAAAGTTCCATACATATTACTTTCCTACTAATTTTTTTCTTTAATGATCTTGAAAAAGCAATGTCATGCTCTGTATTTTAGGCTCTTTATATGCGAGACATAGGTAAGTATATTTGTCTTTTAAAGAACTTTAGGATCCGCAGATGCAAAGCTTTAAAAAAAATAAATCATTCTTGCATAAAACTAACTTTGGAATTTGGAGTCTGCAGCAGCCAGCTGAATCATAAACTCCTTTTTATTTTGTGTGTATACAAAAATAGGGAAGGAAACACCCTCTCAGGTTCTGCAAGTTATCACCGGGAAAAAAAAGTCTATGACTCTGGAATGGAATTTGAAAAGAACAGTTTACCTATAAAACTGTATTGAAAAATAAAACTATTCTCATCGCTTAAAAAAAAAAAAAGAAAAGAAAAGAAAAAAAAGATTCAGCTCCAGCAGTTTGCTTTCCCACGTTCTTCTCACAAGTGCAGTTTCCAGGTACATTTGATGTGGTGGACACTGAGAAAATGCCAAAGTCTCAGGCCAAATTACAAAGGCAGATGAAAAAGCAGAATTGAAAGTACAAAAATGATAATGAGGCATTTAGTTCCTTGATTAGATTTCACTTCTAGAAAAGCACCTGCGCTCAGGTAAAGGCTGGGTTCATTTTGGCATTAGCACATACTATGTACACACAAGTCAGCAGCACGACAAGTTATTTTGGTCAAGAAAATGCTAAATAGCATCTGCAAGGATCATGCCAGTCCTAATATTCTGGGTTTTTCTGTTGTATCTCAGAAAGGATCCACAGCTAGATTTGTCTCACATGGTGTAGTTTATGAGCACATGATAATAACTAAATTTGAACTGAGTCCCACCCCTCAGGGAGGTTTGAGCTTGAAGTCCCACCACAAAAGCCAACATCCGTGGCAACACTGGCAAATCTGTGAGGGTTACCTCCTCCATGACCAGCACATCTAATATTTATGCAGCCAGCTATTGTGGGGGCCTATGATTACAAGACACAATTTTCCCAAAAAAGTCACTTCTGGTAGAGAGTTTTCTCACTCAAACTCCATAAAAGGCTGTTAACCCCTCTGTCTTTCTTTCCTATCCATCAGTACCGTGTGGATATGCCCTGAGCATCTGTAGTTTTCCCTCTCTTCATTCCTCATGGGGAAAAATACAATATGACCACACTAACAAAGGTGTTCTGCAGATTGTTAAAAGAGGCTGTCTTCTCCTGCTTACTGGCAGGAAAAATTATGTCATTTTTTAGATATTTGGGAGGCACTAGAGAATACAGGGATGCATAGGCATTCCTCTGGAATTAAAATATCTACTCAGGATTGTAACAGAATCACAGGCTTTCTCTGAAGTAATAAATTAATAGTAACTACAATGCTTATTAAACCTACCCTTTATATTGTGTACTAACAAATGCTGCAGAAAATTTTTGCATCCTGAAGTATATGAAGAACATATGACCTGGCTCTCAGCTTTCCTGCACTGCTACTGTGCTCCTATGCTTCTATTACACTCAGATTTACAAAAACAGTCTGTTTTCAACAGATTCAGTTTAGCAGCCACAAATAACCATGAAAAACAATAAAAGAAACAACAAAGAAATTAGAAGGGGGAACAGATGGCAGTCATGGCACTGTCCTGTACTACATTTAATCCCCATGAGTATGAAGTCCTTGTGCTTAAAATAAATCTTCAACATACATTTCTCAATGCTTCAAGGTAAAAATTAGAGTGATTTGTTAGCAAAACAAAGAATGTCTGTAAGTTCCAGAGGAGGTCAGCATCAGGTTTCACTCTTGACACGGTTTTTATATTCTATAGAATCCCCAATCTGAAATTTTACAGTCGAGATGCACTTTGTGTGTATTCAGCTTCTTTACATTACTGTGCAGTGGCATTTCTGAGAATGGATATAGTTCCTGTAATCAGCAAGCTGCTTCAGGTACAAGTTTGAAGGCCATCGGTGCATCTCTACAAAATTGCGCTCTTCCACTACACAAAGAAATAAAGGAATTAAATGTAAAATATAGACATAGAGCACATGTGCACAGGCTGCAAAAAATCTTTTAAAATAGATTTAAAACCATTAAGGATATAAATACAACTACAAAAGTAAAGATGAGTGCTGCCCATTTTGCATTGTGTTCTGCTATGTCACCGATGTAAGAGTTACCACACAATGTTTCCTTGTTATTAAATTAGTAATAAACAAGTTTTTTAAAGAAAATGAATACAATACTCATTAAGGACAGCAGAGAGATATTCCTAAAGACGAATATTCTTTATCCCCAGAGGATAGCCAGGCGTGCTATGCAAGGATTTTTCTATGCTGCAGCACTCTAAAGCAGAATATGTCAATTCCTGTGGCAGTAGTTGGTCTCAAGATCAGTACAAAAAGCAAGGTGAGGAGTGCAACTAAGAATTCAGCAAGATGTTAGTCTCCTACTGTATGTGGTTTTCATCACTGACAAAGTAATGTAACTGAGTCTTTTACCCATGTTATTTAGATTAATCCCCTCTGCTTTTGCAGAAAGATGCATTTTCATCCCCTTAACTCCAGATATTCCAGAGTCAGCCTGCAGCCATGGTTCCTGGTTCTTTGAGAGGCTCAGACAAAGGCACAGCAGAGAGGCCCACAGCCTGGGGAGCCTGAGGGCAGGCAAACTGCACTCACACTGGGCACACAGCAGGGCTTCATTCTTCAAGGCAATATCCTACTAATCAAATCTGATTTCCTCTATAGCAAGGTAACCCACTAGCGGATCAAGGGAAGCCAGTTGATGTAATGTTTTTGGATTTCAGTAACGCTTTTGATACTGTCTCTCACAGGATCCTTCTGGACAAAATGTCCAGCCTGCAGCTAGATGAATATGTCATGTGAACATTCTGCACAAAGGGTTACAGTGACTGTAGTGACATCGGACTGGTGACGTGTCACTAGCGGGGTTCCAAAGGCCTCCATTCTTGGCCCTGTGCTCTTCAGCATCTTCATAAAAGACCTGGATGGAGGACTGGAAGGGATGCTGAGCAAGTTTGCAGATGATACAAATCTGGGAGGAGCTGCTGACTCCCTCAAAGGCAGGGAGGCCCTGTAGAGAGGCCTCAACAAATTTGAAAACTGGGTGATCACCAACAACAGGAAATTCAAACAAGGAAAGTGCTGGACTCTGCACCTGGGATGGGGCAATCCTGGATGTATGGACAGATTGAGGAATGAGATAGCGGAGAGCAGTGCCCTGGAAAGGCTGGAGATCAGAGGGTCCTGGTTGGTGGCAAGTTGAGTAAGAGTCAGCAGTACCCTGACAGCCAGGAGGAACATCCTTTTTCTGGGGGCATTGGGCCCAGCATCGCCAGCCAGGCCAGGGAGGGGATTGTCCTGCTCTACTCTCCACTGGGGTGACCCCACCTCGAGTGCTGGGGCAGTTTGGGGCACTACAGTATAAGAATGATATTAAACTATCAGAGAGTGTCTAAAGGAGGGCTGCGAAGGGCCTTGAGGGGAAGCTGTGTGAGGAGTGGCTGAGGGCGCTTGGTCTGTTCAGCCTGGAGGAGACTGAAGGGAGACCTCACTGGGGTCTGCAACTTCCGCAGGAGAGGAAGAAGAGTGGCAGAGAGGAAGAGGACAGACACTTATCTCTTCTCTGTAGTGACCAGTGACAGGACCAAAGAGAGTGGCCTGAAGTTCTGTCAAGGGAGGTTTAGAATGGATTAGAAAAAAGTTCTTCTCCCAGTGTGTGTTTGGGCACTGGAACAGCCTCCCCAGGGCAGTGGTTACAGCACCAGCCTGACAGTTCATGGAGCTCTCGGACAGTACACTCATGGTGTGACTCTTGGGGATGGTGCTGTGCAGGGCCAGGAGCTGCACTCAGTGATCCTTGTGTGTTCTTCCAACTCAGCTGATTCTGTGAAGATCTCAGGTCTTGGAAAGCCCTTGGAGAGCAACTGCCTGCTGCTGTGTTGCTGGACCTCAAGGTGATGAGGTGTCACGGACCAAAGAGATGTATCCAGGTCAAAGAGATGCTCCCCTCATCAAAGTGAAGAAAAATCACACAGGCAATGAGCAAAACTGTCTAGTTACGTATCAGGAAGCAAATACCAATGCTTGGCAAAATAAATATCAGTTTCCTGGAAGAAGCTGGGTTTATTTACTTGAATGGACCATAGTTTTTTCATTTTATGAGATCTGCTGGAGAGTGCTGTAAGAATCCTATTTTCTTCAAGGAAAACCCCAGCACTTGAAGAAGTAGCAAAAATTACCCATTGCCTTTGTTTTCAATTATCAAGGTGACATGAAGGGGTTGACATACAATGGCCGAAGTGTTCCAGAAAATTCAGTTATGGGTGGGAACCTGGCCATCCAAATAGGAGCAAAAAAAATCGTGATGCAGTGCTGGCTATGTCATGTCATGTGCCGACATGACATAGTAGGGTGGTGAAACATCCTGCTGGAATATCCTAAAGAAACCCAAATCATTGTCTCATGCAAAAATCATATTGTCCAGAACATCACTTCTAATCTCAGCAAAACAGAAAAACATTTGTTTCTTCAAAATGAACAGAAAAATACCTGAAAGTTCTTGAAATTCAGGCTTTTGGCTGAAGATGAGGTAGTTAGTAGCAATAAAATGAAGAAGCCAAGTTGAAAGGCAATCAGAATTGTGAAACTGTGAGGAGAAAGGAAACACAAAAAACCACATAAAGCTATCATGTCTAAACCACAACCACATCTCACATGTCAAAATATTTCAGGTTTCCACTGTCAACATAGCAGTTTACTAAACAAAGTTTTGACTGTGGAAGATAATGAAGGAAAAGTCATTTAATGGAAACAGGTGTCATATGTAAACAGGTGAATTTACAAATATGTAAACAGGTGAACACCAAAGAACAGATTACAAAATTCCCTCTCCCAGAGATAGGTAAAACCCCTGAGGAATCATGAATCTTGGAAATTTTGTCATCTGCACAGAGGCAGAGCTTCACAGAAATGGAGGAAAGGAATGTGGCATGTTGGCTTTGTGGTCTCCTCTTCCTGCAGTAAATCCTATCTGATTAAGGCAATATCCTGCAATCTAGTTTTTATTTTCCTCTTCTGTTTTCCAACCCTGCCTTTATCGTCTCTCTTTTTTTCAGCCTCTAATACTTTTTTTCGTGCTTTTTATGCATTTCTCTCAATATTCTATCCAGTTACAGCTCCTTTGTCACCTGCATACCACATAATTTTCTTTTTTAACTAAAAGAGGAAGGAGTACATCTTCACTTGCCTAAACCACATCTTTTCTGGCAGAAGCTGTAGTTAAGCTGACTTACTGCAATGTGTCCATGATAAAGAAAATCACACAGATGAGGGTATGGCTAGAGGGTCTGAAGCCCAAATCTTACAGGGAGCAGCTGAAGGAGGTGGGGTTTTTTATCCTGGAAAAAACAGAGGCTCTCAGGGTTCTTATCGCTCTCTAAAACTCCTTGAAAGGAGGTTGTGCACAGGTGGGGTTTGGTCCCTATTCCCAGATAACAAGTGACAGGACAAGAGGAAATGGCCTCAGGTTGTGCCAGGGAAGTTTAGGTTGAATAGTAGGAAAAATTTCTTCATGGCAAGAGTTGCCAAGCTCTGGAGCAGGCTGCCCTGGGTACAGTGGTAGAGTGAATTCTATGATTCTATGACTGCACATTCTGCAACTAAATGCTGAAGGACTTCTTCTGGCCAGCCTTGTATCACCAGTTATCCCAAATAAACAGATTGTATACCAATATATTCCCTTGGGAACAGAAATTGCTGTTAAGATCTTAAAAATCTTAAAAATCAAACAACTTAATAAAGTCAACAAATATATTCCCATTTGATATATACAATATGTACCTTAGCTTTTTTGAGCAAGCTGACAATACTGAGGCTTGTGGAAGCCAGTTCCCTGCTAGGCATGCTCTGAAGCTGGGTGATGATGTAAAGTTCACAAATATGCTGGAGTCTCATTACTTGGTACATCTCTGCACAGATCAGCAGAGACATAGCTTGGAGAATACTGGCTAAAAAACAAGAAGACATAACTTACATGTATTTTACCTTTTTGACAAGATGATCAAAACTACTTTTCACCAAAGTCATCTTTTAAATGCCTAGCAACAAACATAAAATCAGACAGCTGTGATCACCTTGTTTTATTTTTCATTGTTATAAATTTATGTTTTCTGTATGACCTTGTTTTTCCAGATAAGTTATTCAATTAAGAAAAAAAAAAAAAAAAAAAGGTTTAGAACTTTTTGGCAGATAGGCATAAGGAATTGCTGTCAATATCCTGGATCTTGAAGATGATGAGTCAAGTGCTGCTGATCTATTTAGAGTAAGTGATTATTAATAAGAGGATTTATCTTTCTGAGTTCTCTTTCAAAAAAGCACTTTTATGATACAATAAAATATAGTCAAATGTCCAAAGACAAAGAAGACCAACCATTTTTTTTTAAAATATAGCACGGTGGTTGCTTATTTAAACTGATAAACAAGGAAATGCTAGGTGTAGTGAAAAGAGAAACATGGAAAATCTAAGAATAAGGTAGAATAATTATTTCAAAAGAAAACAAAAGCAGAAATACATATCGCAACATCATTCATTCATTATATCAAGGAAGAAGTAGCTACATTTAAATCATGTGTTAGATGCAGTATGCAGGTTTTCTTCCCATAAAAAAAGATAAAGATTGAGACACAAAGAATATTTTAGCTCAATTTTTCTTTCCAAACACTCCCGTTGACATGTTTTTTCTGCGTTTACATACACATAATCATGTGTATAAAAAAGATATTCCTGCAATTTAACCTTGTTTATATTAAACTTAGCTATATATGTGTTCAAGAAATTACAACTTTTTGATAAAACACAGGATCAAGACTAGAAAGCAGCATTACTGTAATGTAAAAAGAAAATTCCCAATATTATAATGGATCAGAAATGAAATTGCAACTTCTTTGAGTCTTGTTATGTAAGCATAAAGCAAATACATAATTTTATTAGCAATGTTTCTTCTGCCTATAGCTGATTTTACTTGAATAGGGTGGATTTCCTTTTCTTACTGCGCAATACAAAAAGTTCTCTTTCTCGAGATATTGTACATTCAAATATTAACATTTTTCAGTTAAATAAATGCTGCTGCATTACTCTCTATCAATGCCCTGCTTTGGAAATATGAGTCACAGATATAGAGCTGTATTTTACAGTTTTCTTACCTGGGCAGCAGGAGTCAGTGTAAAGGTACTCCAGGAAGGAGAGGAAAGTGTCTTTGGAAACCCCATACACTGGAACCAGAACGCTATTTGCTTCCAGATAATTACCATTAAACATAGCTGCCATAACCTCACAGCGGGCCACCAGAACTGCCCTGTGGGCTGGTACAGTTGCACCTGCAGGATGCAAATAAAAATAAATAACACAGGATAACACAGGAGGATCTTAATTTTAAAGCTTGTGTCTTCTTAGAAGGTCTTCACTCCACTGAACGTGATTAAAGTGTTGAAAGTTGACAATAGCTAACAACACACTCACTGCATACAAGTTAAGATGAATAATGAATAGTAAAAGAAAGCAAAAAACAACAAACAAAAATTAATTAAACCAAAATGAAATAGACTAAACCAATACAATAAATCCGTTCACATGAACTGAACCTCCAGCCCATTGCATAAATACATAGTGCTATGAATTGTTATGCAAATGGTTAATGGTTGAACTTGATGATCTTAGGGGTCTTTTCCATCCTGAAGAATTCTACGATGAGTCATTTGTGTTCACCAGTAACCCTACTGGTAATTAATATTTGTACCAGAATAACCACACAAAGCAAAGAAAGGCAAATTATTCCAGGTGAAATTCCATTAAGTCCAGTAAGTAAGTATAAATTTAACTGGATTATATATTGTGCCTAAGTGAACTTCCTGAATGGTTGTCTTATGAAAAAAACACTGATGATTTTTTCCAGAAATTTATTAATTTTTTATTATTTGCAAGTGAATCCTTTGCTTTACTACAGCATTTGGAAGACATGGAGAGGCCAACAGCCAAGGGTGGTAGAGGCCTTTCAGACTGCAGAGTCCAGCTGGACTGAGCAGTCCATTTCTGTGTGCAAGGAAGGGTCAAGCAAGTGCTAGTCAGGACAGCAACCAAAACCAAAATGAGCATTTAGAGTTGTATGCAAATATTTTAATCAAAATTATAATAAATAAACCAACTGACATGCAAGATAAATATACCACATATACTTACAGAGAAGCTGCTGTTTTAATTATGTCTTTAACCACAACACTGGCACCTAAGTAATTCTTTGAAGCCTTCTGGCATTTTTTTTCTTTTGTTCTATTTCTACTCCCCTACACTTCTACTTCTAAACTGTCTAAGCTGAATACAAAATGTATATATATATATATACAAAATGTATATATATATATATATATGGAAAGAACACTTTTCAGTAGGATTACATCTTTGTGGTAGTAACATGAGCAGTACATGATGCTGCTCTGATGTAAAATACACATGCAGCTCTGTACCTGCCTGTGAATGGATATTCATCTACTGATTAAGATGTTCAGTCACACTCTGTGTCTTTACACAGACATAATGGGCTCCCATTTTTCCTGGCTCCCCTACTTCTGTAAACTAGGAAGCTCAAAGCAATGCTAAGTATCCAAGGAATTGCTCAAAAACTTACACATTTGTTTGTCTGGTTAAGATTAAGGCCTTCAATTTCTCTTAGTAGTTATTTAATTTTAATACATTTATTGTGATTGATGAATTAGAGAAAAAAGTTTGGAAGATGTATCAAGTGTTAGGAAAAACAGTTCACATTTTATTAGTGGAGAAGCATGATTTTTAAAAAATACTTGTCAGCCTGTTCAGGGATTTGGGTTTTATTTCTGTGAAATATATGGAGTGTTGTTCTGGTTTCATCAACTTCCCAAAAGCCTCTCACAGGAGTGGGACACTGAGGTGAATTGTTCATGTCATTGAGCTCAACATCAGTATTTCCCTCTCCTTTTCAAAGATATTTTTGTGGAGTTTTTTTTTTTTTTTTGTGTATTAAACAGAACATGTAGAAAGAATCTGCTTGTCCTTGTGTGCTTATACTTGAGGAGTTGGTGCTTCAATTTTGGCCCTGAGATCTACATCTGAAAATAATTAAACAACTATCTAATTCTAGAAGGTCATTTCTGCATGAAGGGTGAGTATGGACAAGTGGACAATGTTAACTTTTAAAAACTGTCTCATTCTTATTCTTACAAAAGCATGCAACACATTTCTCCCACCGAATCTTTTATTGTAAGGATGAACACGTTCAATTTCCAGACAAAAAGTTCAATCCTGGCACTGCAGCACATGGGGCAGTAAAATGTGGTGGCTGTCAGTGGCACCAGATCTGCAGGTCACCAAGCTGTTGGGGCAAGGACAGTGAAGCCAGTCCCTGTCAGCTTCAGGGGGGACAGGACGGGTGCTTCCACAGCCAGCACTCGCCTGAGCTGAACAGGGGGATGTTGGCCAGGATACCAATAACCACCATCTCTGGTCTTTTCACTGAGAGCAACAAGCACAGAGGTGGAGCCCATGCCTCTCCAAGGTGTGATGTTGGGCAGAGCCCTTGAGTATGTTCTAGTACTTGTGCAGCTGGAAACAGGAGTGAGATAATAAAATAAAATAAAATAAAATAAAATAAAATAAAATAAAATAAAATAAAATAAAATAAAATAAAATAAAATAAAATAAAATAAAATAAAATAAAATAAAATAAAATAAAATAAAACTAAATGAAAGAATGCAAACCAAAATAGAATAAACCAAAATAGAATAAAATAGAATAAAAAATAATGTCTGTCAGGGAGGCACAGTCTGCTATGACAGGCAGAGGGAATTCCTATGGGCTCAGCCCAGGCAAACTATGCTGGAATTGGACACTGCTACAGAGCATCCACAGGGACAAGCTTTCCCTACTTTCCACAGTGACGACAAAGCATTCACATTTCCTTAGTTTTGATGCCATGGAACATGATCACCTCTATGTCCCACACTCCTGAAGAGGGGAAAAAAGGATAAAGGCTGTAGGCAAAGGGAGCAGAGGCACCTTACCTTGTATTTTGAAGATGACATCAGCCAGGACAGGCGTGTTAAAGAACACCCTGAGAGAAGTATTAGAGAGCCGTTTTATCTGGTGTGACCTGCAGTCCTTTATAGTGTTTAGCTGAAAAATAAATTGGTAATAAAGCGCTGTCAAATGTGGCAGCCGGCAGAACTAAATATTAAGGGACATCATTTATATGGGAAAATAGACAGCAGCCTCTCGCACGTGCATTCCTCTGCAATCACCTTTTATCTTCAAATTTCCTATTCCCTACAATGCAGCAGCTCTGAGGGGTCTCTTGTTCCCCACAGCCAGCGTTCCCCTCAGCTCTTGCCTTTCTTCACCTTTGACAAAACTCCCCCATCCAACCCCACCAGGTAGGCTGGGCTTCATCGGAGCTTTCTGGAGTCCACACATCTTCATACATTCCCTGTCAAGACCCAACACTGCAGCAAAACGAGTTTTGAGGGCTCTGGGGGAAGCAGGGGACACACATCCACCCCCCAGTGCGGTGGTGTGTACAGAGGCAAGGTGGTTTAAAGTTCTGTGTTTCTCTAGATTGCCCTGGAACTGCCTCCACAGAGGCAGGGGGAGCTCACAGGCTGTAGCACAGACTCCTCTTACAGTAACCTGGTAGTGTCAAGACCTTCCAAAACCCAGTACTCGCAGTTAGTTTTCAGTTTTGGTTTTCTTACCTTAAAAATGTGATCTAAAGCTGGCAAAAGGAACAAGATCAAAATCATATTGCTAGATTGTTACAAGTGAAATTCAGATGAGGTTGAATTTATGGTTAAAATCTTAAACTTATCATTTTTTTGGTTTTACTAAGAAAAATCACAATTTTTTTTTTTAGCCTCCGAAGAAAAATGCTTAAATGTGAAATAAAAGTAACCTGAAGGCATAAAAAAAAAATAAAAGAAATTACAACAGTGCAGGCTCAGTATTTTAAAAATCTTCAGGTTCTCCAAGTCCAAAAACCTATAAATGTTTTAGCTGTGGGCACTAAGGGCTGGTAAGTCTAAGACGGAGCAGTCAGAAGCTGAAAACAGCTCAGTAACTTTTTGATCTTTATATTATGTTATTCCAAGAGAATCTGAGAGGTTTTCCCATCTAAATCAACAGAAATCATTAAAGCAAGTTCTATATTATCAGGGAATGTATAAGCTCCACAAGCAAATGTCTATAAAAATGAATTCTATATTAAAACTAATTCTACATTGTAACTTTTATTTGCTTAATAATAAGTTGCATTTTTCTGTGAGATCTTCTACTGAACGAACTATATTGAGTTATAGACAGCTTTCCACATCACAGCATTTATATCAGAAACCACCCCTCTGGATCTCGTGCAGAATCCCAACTTTTGGCAAATGTTCAGGAGCAAATCTTTCCTGGGCAGCCTCTATTACATGGGAATTAGCAAACCATAATCATATTGCTAGACAATGTTCAAAGCTGTGAATATGACCAATCCTTTTAGAATACCTGCTTGTGTGATTTGTACCCATTACATTAATTCTGCACATTACGTCAGGATAACTGTGTACGTACCTGCAAACAACCCACTGAAAACATGAAAAGAACAGGCTGTGTAAGCCAAAGTGACTTTAAAGCAAAGACTGGCAAGAAAACGTTGCCTAGAAAACAATTTCTTGAGAACTTAAGTGACTAACGGTGACCCCAAGGCAGTCAGATGTACCTTCCCTGGAGTTTTCAGGATACATTTAACTTTCTCAAGCACATGCTCTGTTTTTTCTGGATCCTTCAACTTCTTTTTTATGTCCTCTTCTAATCGTTCCCACTGGAAAGCACCTGTCACAAGAGCAGAGAGAAATGGATTATACGTTGGCAAAGCATGGGCCTCTGCAGGCAGAAAAAAGGTGATATCAATGCCAAACAGATCCTGCAGAATTGGTAAATTTTTGTACATAAATTGTCAGATCTTTGCTTTTAGGAAGGGCAAGATGCAATTTTTGCACATTAAAACTTCCATGGTACTTTTTATAGTCCAGTCAAGTACCAACAGACTAGAACATCTCCCTTGCTTTCAAACTCAATTTCTGAATTCCTCACAGTTCAGTCACTACATATTGCAGGTAAAGATTCAGAAAAAAAAAAAAAAATCCTCAATGTTTCAACATCTGTGGAAGTTCTTTAGTTTCTGCCCATGCTGCTGGCTGCATGACACCATGTAGGTGTCTGAACCAGAGAAACGTCATGCACAGTTACATTGAGTCCTCATAGCTAAAACCAGCACAAAGTTTGCAGTAGGATTTCTGTTATTCTTGTTTTCAAGCCAAAGTCATGATATTCACTGAGGTGTCACAATAACTTTCTTGGAAAAATGAAGAGAGGTAAAACAAACATAATTTATCTTAAAGATTTTGCTGGAGTAAGTCTCAAAAGCACCATGGGGCTGTGTGGTAACTTTCAGCTCTAACCCAGGAATAAGAAGGAGACAGAAATAGATCAAGCTCAGTGACAACACCAACTCAGCACAGTCCTGAAGATGCTGTGCTGTCGAGAGGCTCAATCAACACCTACAGTACACAGCATCCTCAGCTCAATCAGCTCCTGGCTATACCACACTGGTTTATAACCTCATGGGCATCATGTCACAGTCCTGAAAAGCTGAAAACTTATGATTTGTTCTCTTCTCAGCCTGTACCTCAAGTGCCTTCAAAAGACATGGTCACCTCTCAGAGGCCCCAAAAAGCACAATGACTTTTGTCAATGCCCCTCAGGCCGGGAGCTGTGACCTAAAGCAGAGCTCTGCCTGCAACTGCACAGCTTCACAGCTCCTTGGTTGACATAAAGGAAAATAAAAATGTGAAATTAATGCATACAAGGCTTCAGACACAAGTTGAAGATGGTAACAGATGTTTACAAAGATGTTTAAACTGTACAAAAGGAGACTCAGGGGTGAGCTTGTCACTCTCCTCAATTGTCTGGAAGGAGGGTGTAGCCAGGTGGGGGTCAGTCTCTTCTCCCACGTAATAAGTGACAAAACAAGAGGAAACAGCCTCAAGTTGCACCACGGGAGGTTTAGATTCAATATCAGGAAAATGTCTTCACCCAAATGGTTGTCAAGCACTGGAACAAGGTGCCAAAGGCAGTGGTGGGGTTACCATCCCTGGAGGCACTTCAAAAATGTGGCACCTTGGCACACAGTTTAAGTGATAAGGTCGGCAGTGATGGGTTACATGGGTTGGACTTGATAATCATAGAGATCTTTTCCAACCTGAATTATTCTATGAATTAAAAATACTGTATTTAGCCACCCCCTGCTGAAATTCCAGTTTTAATCCCCTATCCTTGTCTCCAATAAATAAGGAAAAAAAAAAAAATCCACTCACAGTGAAGAACTTCTGCGTCCGCTCTTTACATTTGCCACTGTTTTGGAAAAAACTGTGTGGAGGTGCCTGTGGGGGAGATGGGCCTTGGGAGTGGAAGCAGGGTCGGGTTACATGGGGTTTCCAAGCTCCCTGATGCTGTTGTGTCTAAATCCTGTTCCTCATTGGTCTTTTCAAATGTAACTCTGCCCTGTGAATCCTGTACGTAAGTGGGTGTTCGCATGATTTTGGGCAGTTGCTGTAGTCAGTCTGTGCCAGGCCCAGCCATGAGGCTGTGAGAAAATAAAGAGCATTTATGAACATCTATCAAGATTATTGTTCCTGATTTTTTCCTTGGGCCAAAGCTGTCTGCCAGGGAAGGTTGCAGGAACCCCGCTGCAACAGACTGAAAAAGGTGCCTTTGGTGTACAAACTCCAACTGAAAGCTGAAAGATTCTCTGACAGGTTGAAAAATATTTTATAAAGAACAAACAGGTATTTCTACTTCCAGAAAAAAAACCCCAACTCTTTCAGCTGAGGATTTCTAAGAAACATCTGAAAAGTTGAAAAAATGCCAGTGCCATTTTAATAGCTGGCATTAGGCAGATGAGGTCACAGTCCGTACAAACTGGTAACAAAACTCATGCAACACATCAGAGATCTCCACACTCCAACCACTTATCACTGTTTTTTCTTCAGCAGCAGAAGAGAAAATGACTTGAGTTTTCTTAAGTAACTCTGCACTCTTGCTGCCCTTGTGTTTAGAACCTGGAAACTGACTCAAACTCCAAATTTTTTTTGGCAAAATTTTGAATGTTACTGATGTTAGCTTATGGGCTAATTTAATTTAGGCCCATTAGATCTGGAATGACAACTAATTTAATCTTTGTCAGCTGATTTTTTAATCTTTGCTAGGTGATGGTCTTTTTTTCATTGTCCATAGTAATTCCAAAGGATAAAATAGGTATGGAAACATGGTGAAACATCATCTCACAACAGCAAAGCCATGTTCCTTAGGGTAATGCACGTGCTCCTTCCTGAGAGGATAGGAAATGGGTAGCCAGACCTGTTCCCAGCAGGTACCTGAATAAATGAAGTGGAGGATGTCTGGGAGACAAGAGCAGAAGACAGAATCCTTCACCACCACCCTGAGTGGTGGGACACAGGGTGGGGCACCACGGGGGGATGAGGGGAAGGGATCCCCCGCCTCCACCACAAAGAGACTCTGTGCCAGCTGCATGGTGGAGGCGTCGTGGGCGTCGGAAGGACTCTTCACCCCGAACAGCAGCATGAAGAGGTGGCTGACAGAGCAGAGGATGATCTTGTGAGCCTCCACCCCCGTGCTGAGGTCCTCGGGGTAGAAGGCCACATCTGCACACTGGCAGCAGCACAGCAGGTTGTGCAGGTCCGCGTTGTAGTGCGAGGCTTCGCCCTTCAGGATTGGCATTTTTTCTGCAAAAGAAGTCAGGCTGTAAAAATTTGGTGAGTGCTAACCGCAGGACTACTGACCTTATCAAACAGAGGGCAATTTTTAAAAGACACATTCGATGAGAAAATTTCTTATATGCTGTTTGAATATCTTCAGTAAAATACTCCAAAAATGGAAATATTTAGTACAGTAAATAAGGTAAGAAATACTTAGTTTAACAGTAAGTGTCTGTCCTTTCATGAACCCTCTATAGAAAGTTATACTATAAAGAAACCTCAACTGTACATCCCAAATCTAAGAGGTCTAAGCAAATTTCTAGTGCATGCAAGAAGAGACAACTACAAATTTAGAGGTAACTACTTGTCAGTAATTATTTCACTGAAAAAATGCATCATGTTCAGAAATCACATAAAGGTGCATACTTCTCTCCCTTGCTGATGCTGTAGAATAGTAATTCATGCTCTGACAATTTTCTTTTCTAATCTGTCCTTAAGGCTTTTACGTAAAGATTTTATTAATTCATGTTTTTATTTGATTAAGTCCACCATAAAACTACTCATATTAGTTTTATCTAAAATAAACTAGAAATCCATGGCAATGTTACATATTACCATACAATTCTCCCCAAGTTAATTAAACCATCACTAAAAGATGATGCAACATAATCAGAATAGCTAACAATAGATATCACAGCTCACAGGAACAATTGTCAGTAAAAAATGCAGTAAAAAATATTAATTGTACACAGAAAGTGACATAAGGAATGATAGTAGAGAACAGACATGAGTGAGCACCTGGCTGCTCAAGCTGAGGTGGTTGGACTCGATGGCACTTCTGTGTCTTTCTCCTTTTCTTCATTTTCTCAGATGACTTCTGATTCAAACTTTGGATCATAAAATATTCCAGCTAAGACAAGAAATAAATTTTTTAAAAAACCTTGTTATTTAATAACAACCTAGACGTCAGATTAAGGAGTATAGCAGGTTCTATGCTGGGCTAAAGCTACTGACACGATTACCATCATCCAGAGAGTCCCAACACTCCTTAGCAGAAGCTACCACATTTAGATGGAATTAGCGCCATTTAAAAACCTATTTATTCAAATGATTGTGGTTAATTTTTGGATATGTAATATTCCTGGAAATGACAGACACAAAGATGTTCAATTTAACAACCTCTTTAGATGCTAATTGTATCTTGTGGAGTGGCCTTGTTCAGCTGGGTGTTATCCAGCAAGATAAAAGGATAGGAATACAGGTGGAAAACTTACTGTAGTATGTCATGGCTTTCCTAAACCTTCCTGGTTAAAACCAGAGCAGCCTTGGCACTGCTAATTCAGATAGCATCAACTGAGTCCTAGAATGGTTTGGCTTGGAAAGTACCTTGAAGACCACTGAATTCCAATTCCCCTGCCCTGGGCAGGGACACCTTCCACTAGACCAGGTTGCTCCAAGCCGTGTCCAACCCAGCCAAGCACACTTCCAAGGATGGGGCACTCACAGCTTCCCTGACCATTCTGATCCAGTGTCTGACCATCCTCATAGTGAAGAATTTTTTTCTAACTTGAATTTTGCATCGGTGGGAACTTGCAGTTGCTGGAAGGGCCCACAGTGTGCCTCCCCTGGCTCCTGAAGCCCTCACACCTCTCACAGTCATGTTCCAGCCTGCTTCCAAACCAGCAGATTCTCACTCACCACTCCTCCAAAGTATTTCTGTATGTAGAAGTCATTAAGAGTGTGCAGTTCAAGGTAAGTGGCTCCGAGTTCCTTTGCAAGCTGAACTCCCTCAGAGGTCGTGACACAGCTCCTCCTGTCTGAAGTGCACAGGGGACAGGTGCAAGGCACTGCTGGGGTAAAAAGTGATTTAAAAAACCATTTTGGCCAAATAACGCAGAATTTTTAGATTCCTAAATAACTGTAAAGACATCTTAGTTAGAAAAGAACAAAGAGGGAAATGAAAATATACTAATTTTATAGTAAGAAATCTGTACTTACAGAAAAAAACTCCAACTTCTAATTAATCAGTTCAAAATACTGGTCACCTTGCAAACCTCAGTACACATTACCTTAGCATTACTTTATTGGTTTTGTTAGGGTGGAAAAGTCCAGCCAGACTTCCAGAAGCCAGGTTTGGCTTTGGCTCAGTACCTTTGCGTGCCCAGCTCTTGTACTGGCCTGCAGGTGTTATCATTCATGAATGTCACCCTTAAACCTGTTGAATTGTTGCTGCCTGTCCATGCAGGAACCGCACACAGAAATGGAAGAGGAAAATTTCCACTCCAGACCAACCTTTGATGGGTATGTACATACTTCAGGATCTGATTCAATTGCACATATTTTACACACATTTTTAAAAAAACAAATTAGGTACTTCCAAGATTATGCGAGTTAAATGTTAAAAATCTTTTAGCCACACTGGGTCAGCTTTGCTTAATGACAGTAAGAACCTGCCAGCCACGGATGTGCTTTCAAACGTGCTGTGCATATTCCAAGTTAATGTCTCTGCCTAGACCTATGGATAACATGTAATAAAACAGCTTTTTCTTTTTTTTTTTAAATCATTTGTTTTGGCAGCACCGTTTACCACTACAGAGGATTAAGATCTTAGTAATCTGTATGAGCAAACTGCTGTGTTCACAAATACCTCCTAGAAACAAAAGGGTTCTGTGTGTGCACAGCAGTTTGCTCTGACAGGTCCCAGGGCAAAACCAGAGGTCCAGCCCGATGTCTCCCATGGCCACATTATTTAGGGATAAAGACAGAAAAAAACTAAGTGGAAAAGAATAAAAAACCCAAACCACTAGAGGAGTCACTCAGTTTGGTGATATCCTGTGCTTAAACACAAAGTGTAAGAAAAGGGTTGGGGAAGACAGAAAATTTACTATGACCTTGCCTTTAGGATGAGAGTTTTATTACTCCTGTATAAATCAGAGCGTAAATGGAAGAAAATAAATATTTAACTGTTATGGAGCTCTTTAACTGTCCTTCTTCAGCCACTGAGCTACAACATTTATAAGTAGACCCTGACAAAACTGAACATTTCATCCACAGAGGACATATTCACAGGGATGAATATTTCTATGTACATTATAAAATAAATGTTTACATCTACCCTTATCATGTCTCTTACTCATTAAAAGGAGAGATGCTCAGAAACACTTGTTTTACTCAAGTGTCATAAAGTAAAAGACAAGCTAGGCTTGTGTTTTTCATTCATTGCTTTAGGAACAAAATCCCAGAGAATTTCAAGGCTTTTCCCAACCACTCTCCAGTGTTTGCAGACTGCTGGGTATAATTTTAATCTCCTACACTAGAGATACTTTATACCCAAATGTATGTTGCTTAATCCAAATTACTGGATTTAATCCCCAAGTGTGATGGCTCCACAACAAGAGTCGTTGCAGAGGTCAAAGAAGGATAGGTTGCCTTTCATCACCAGGGTTAATTAAGCAGAGTGTTCTTGCCAATACATCAGTCTACAGAGCCAAAATACATGTGCATATTACTGTCATCCTGACAGACTAATTGTTTCTGTTAGCAGCTTGAAAAAACAACCAGCTTCTACTGAAATGACACTATACTCAACTTCTAAATGAGATTTAATCTGTTGTTACAGGAGGCTGGATACGTACCGTTTTTTCTTGCACCAATAGCAGAAATTATTACTGGAACTGAGCAGTGGTTTAATGCTTTTTTTACCATTGGCACATAGCTGTCCTTTAGTTCTTGAAATGAAGTCTTGTCATTAACAGAGTATTTAATCACAATAATATCAGCTCCTCCAATGAGCCTGCAGGAGGTGTACCAGTCACTGTCAAATATATCCTAAAAAGAAAAAAACACTGATCAAGAATTTACTGTCTGTTCTATATTCCTAATTCAAAACTTTACCTAAGTGTTTTTGTCTGATTAGATCTTATTTGAAGACATGCGACAATGAGCAGAGTTCATGCTTCGTAATTTCCTTGTATGGAGAGAAAGTTATTTGTTATAAAAAATAATAAATATTTTCCATTAATTCAGGAATTCTGCAAGAAGAACTAAAAATAGGGTTTGTCTGGGAATATTCTTTTCAGGAAGAAACTTTGCTGGTTTAATTACTTAACTTTAAAATTGTTTCATATAGGAAATAAAAGCACCTTCAGACGTAGAGGTTTTCAGCAATTCATACAAAAACATTATTAATCCCACCATTTTAGAGAAAAGGTTACACAGAACTATCCTATGTACCTATGAACTGTTAAATACAAACTTAATAATTCAGTTTGGTTTTTATCTGCCTCACAAGAGCTTCCAGGTGTCAATGTCTTCAGGATAAGGCCTTCAATCACATACCTACACTTCCTTTTTTCAATTTCACATTGAATTTTCCATTGCTCGTGCTGAGGACCTAACCTCTAAAATTGTTTGATACTCTGTCAATTTCCAACTGTGCTGTATCCACATGCAATATACAGTTATTACTTGTGTATTTGTCATGGAACTGTGATTCCACAATTTCTGCTTCACCTGAAGGTAGCTCACAAATACCCGTGAAAACCCTGGCTTTGAATGTATGCTGAATTGAAAACTCTTGAGAGAAATCTGGAACTGGTCCAGAGAACTGAAAAACAACTCCGATAACCCAAAATACTATCGCCTCTTAGAACAGAGGTTTTGTTTTTTTTTTCTCTTTATATACTTAAAGGGGGCTTATGAGAAAGATGGGGACGAACTACTTGGCAGGGCCTGTTGTGATAGGACAAGGGGCAATGGTTTTAAACTGAAAGAGGGTAGATTTAGTTTGGACATAAGGAAGATATTCTTACTTAGAGGATGGTGAGTCCCTGGCACAGTTTGCCCCAAGAAGCTGTGGGTGCCCCATCCCTGGCAGTGTTCAAGGCCGAGTTGCATGAGGCTCTGAGCAATCTGGTCTACTGGAAGGTGTTCCTGCCCATGGCAGGGGGGTTGGAATGAGACGATCCCTAAGGTTCCTTCCAACCCGAACCATTCTGTGATTCTGTGATTCTATAGCAGCCCTGCATAGCATGGGGCAAAATTAGAAGAACTTGGGATCTTGAAAATGGAAATTAGCAGTGATGAAATAAAGATGATGTGGAAAACAGGAGTAAATGCGCAAAGAAGTGACAAAAGGGCAGGACTCAAAATTTGGGTTGGGGGGGGTCAATGTGAATTTTGAAAAGCAAGTCACAGAAATAAACACATTACAAATGGGAGTCAAATACATAAAAGATTAGTAATATCATCAAGTGTCGTGGCTTGCATTGTCAACATAACTATTTTTGATAATTTCAAATGGGTCATTGTTTGAAATATGGTGAGGCAGCTGCAGTGCTCTTAACTGCAAGAAGTAGCATGACCTTGGTGGAAGTCAAAGTCAGCAAATATTTGCCTAAACTGTGAGTGCACATCATTCACAATTCAGGTCTCGACCTTACAAAGAAACAAGTCAGGAAATAAATTATAGCAGGCATTTCCACTGATCTCTGTAATAGAAGCTTTTGTTTTGCAATAAGTAAACCACAATTAACAATTTATCAGGAATAACTCTTAGATGATTAACCATGTTGACAAGAGAGGAGGTCAAGTGCACTGCTCTTAATATTTGTTTTTTTGAGACAATTCAGTTAGAGACTATTATAATCCCAGGCTAAGGAGAGTCTCAACTAGCACTTAATACAATCATTCAGGACCAGTTAATAACATAACATTTACACATAAATGCACTTTTAGCACCTCTAGCAGTAAGACTACCAGCTACGCTGCTTCAAGACGGCCATCTAGATGGACATTTGGAGAACTTGATCACACAAGCAGGCAAAAATTGAGAGTTTTCAAGGGACAGCTTGAGTACGTTTTAGCTGACAAAGATCTCAATGGAGAGTTGTATACATTTAACACAACAAAAGTTTAATGGAAAAATACAGTACAACCCCAAAATAACATTGAATATTTATCTGTTTTGTTCTGTTGGCAGACAGAAAGCACATCTGTTCCTTTGCAATTTCCTTCCAGCTGACTCTCCTCAATATCAGCCCAGGTCTGCACCTGCCCATCTCTACAAGATTGGAGACAACTGGTGATATCATAAGCAAAGTGTAGAGCACAGGTGCACAAATACACAGTAACTACACAGCTTCAAGCATGACCAATAAAAAATGCTTATGGAAACTTCTTATGGAATTCTATGTGTATTTTTTTTTTGCGTGTATGATTTATGATATCATACACTTAAAAAAATATATTATATTCGTATAATGTTTGTATGTTGTTTCTGTGATCTGTTTTAATATCGTTTTTCACTCACTGCAATGCCCAAGGGAGCTAAATCTCACGTGCTGGAAAAATCCTCCAAAAATATCTCTGACAATGGGTTATTTGCACAAGGCATCCCTGAGACAGAGCATCTGGAGCCTCCTTCATTATCGCTTTTAGAGAAACTTTCATGCAAAAATGGCAGAGGGAATTCCTTCAGATGATGAACAGCTGTTCAGATTCAGGAATAACCTTAATTTCAGGTTCCATCTATGAAATTTGTGTAACAGCTACTCCTCATCATGCTTCCTGCTCCATTTCCCAAGTCAGCTGTTGGCGAAAGGAAGAAGCGACTGCACAGCTAAGGTTGTTTTAATATGACCTTATNTTTTGAGACAATTCAGTTAGAGACTATTATAATCCCAGGCTAAGGAGAGTCTCAACTAGCACTTAATACAATCATTCAGGACCAGTTAATAACATAACATTTACACATAAATGCACTTTTAGCACCTCTAGCAGTAAGACTACCAGCTACGCTGCTTCAAGACGGCCATCTAGATGGACATTTGGAGAACTTGATCACACAAGCAGGCAAAAATTGAGAGTTTTCAAGGGACAGCTTGAGTACGTTTTAGCTGACAAAGATCTCAATGGAGAGTTGTATACATTTAACACAACAAAAGTTTAATGGAAAAATACAGTACAACCCCAAAATAACATTGAATATTTATCTGTTTTGTTCTGTTGGCAGACAGAAAGCACATCTGTTCCTTTGCAATTTCCTTCCAGCTGACTCTCCTCAATATCAGCCCAGGTCTGCACCTGCCCATCTCTACAAGATTGGAGACAACTGGTGATATCATAAGCAAAGTGTAGAGCACAGGTGCACAAATACACAGTAACTACACAGCTTCAAGCATGACCAATAAAAAATGCTTATGGAAACTTCTTATGGAATTCTATGTGTATTTTTTTTTTGCGTGTATGATTTATGATATCATACACTTAAAAAAATATATTATATTCGTATAATGTTTGTATGTTGTTTCTGTGATCTGTTTTAATATCGTTTTTCACTCACTGCAATGCCCAAGGGAGCTAAATCTCACGTGCTGGAAAAATCCTCCAAAAATATCTCTGACAATGGGTTATTTGCACAAGGCATCCCTGAGACAGAGCATCTGGAGCCTCCTTCATTATCGCTTTTAGAGAAACTTTCATGCAAAAATGGCAGAGGGAATTCCTTCAGATGATGAACAGCTGTTCAGATTCAGGAATAACCTTAATTTCAGGTTCCATCTATGAAATTTGTGTAACAGCTACTCCTCATCATGCTTCCTGCTCCATTTCCCAAGTCAGCTGTTGGCGAAAGGAAGAAGCGACTGCACAGCTAAGGTTGTTTTAATATGACCTTATTAATTATAATTATAATTATACTTCAGATAATGTTCCACTCAGGACATACTAAGAAAAAGCTTCATTCTTCCTTTGCATGCCTTCATTCTAAGTGTCTCATAACATATTCTTGCCATTAGTAGATTACACTTCTCAAGATTCAGTGTTGAAAATAAAGCTTTCAGAGGCATTGAAGATACGATTTTCCTACAAACTCACATGATCCTTCAAGACAACAGTACTTGCTTTGTAAAAAATGATTTATGAATGCCTTTTTGGAATGGCAGTGAAATTCCTCACACAAGTGCCCTTGCAATGCCCACGCTCTTTCTGAAAGCTGCTCGTAGTGGACGTGTGCCCACGTCCACCCAGCCCAGCCCTTGGTCTGAGGCAGCAGCAGTGCCAACCACTCCTTGTGGGGACAGTGGCGCCTGGCCACGCAATAGAATGTTCCCCTGGGATTTCCCCAGGACCCAAGAGAGCTGCATTGGGAATATTGGAGAGTTATCCCTCTCTACGATCCATTTATAGACCCAGTCTCCACTACCAAAACCTTCTTCACACTGATGCTCTTCACACCACATATCTGGGGCCTTCTCCATTTTTTTCAAGATTCCTCTTCAATTTCTTATCAGGTCTGCAGCAGGACAAATTTTATGGGCGTACTCTCCATAATTTACTAGTCCCCTGAACTTACTCAGATAAGTAATCTGCAGCACAGAGGGAAGTATCTCCTTCAGAAATTCCCCTGAACATCCCCCGCACAAAACAAAGGAAGTTCCTATTGGCCTGTGTCATCCTCCCATAAATTATTTTTAATAATATTTGTTACCAGGATGTGATCATTTGTTGTAAATTGCCACTTCAGGCATTCATGTTTAAAAATGAGAAGGGATGACATTCTTAAAAATGAAAAGTTACAAGCTGTCATTTTTTACTGAGGCAGTAATTTGTCTAGATTTCTAAAAATAATCAACAAAACCTAAAAGTGGATCAGATTCCTTTACCTTTAGACATGATTAAGGGCTGGCCAGCCTTGGCAGCACAAGGAGCACAAGAATTCTGACAAAGAGGAAAAATCCAGACAACTACACTATGGATGTGTTGACATAAGAAAGCTCACAGTGTTTGAGAGACTACTCCTGTTGGTGCAGTAAATAAAAAAAGCATACAAA
>VYXC01004083.1:24156-39329 GCA_013397175.1 Platysteira castanea | reverse complement strand
TACAAGAAGACTCAGGGAATGAGATTGTTGTGAGGGAGAATTAGGGAAAAAAACCCCACAGAACAGCTTTTCAAAACTGTAGTTAATATATTTAAGTTGCAGTTAATATATTTATGTACTAGTGAGCCCCGTGGAGGTCTGCAGCTCTGTGCAAGGCTCTGAGCAGATGCAGCAGAGCATCCACCCCCCTTCAAGTATCTAATCCAGCACAAGGCAATCTCCAAAACCCAGCTGCCCTATTTTCCCCTTTTGTAATATTTCTGTACTTGATAATGTCAGAAATTCTCTAGAAACTGAACAGTTTTTATAAAATACGGGAAAACAAACAAACAAAAAAATTCTGGAGGTATTTTTTCCCTTGGGGAAAAATAAACCCAAACAAACCAAACAAAAGCCACAAAAATAAAACAAACAACCCAAATCAGGTGTCTCTCAGTAGAAAAAGCCAAAAAGGGCAGGAAGACCCCCAGGCCAGGACAGAAACACTCTCATATCCTTAGGGTGTTGCTCCAAGTAAGAGAGGGGACAACAAGAGTAACTGCAAGTAGGGAACACTTAGGACAAAGTTTTTATTTTGTCATGTATTTTCAGCACTGTAATTAAATGAATCAAAACATGAATTACACCTTCTATTCTGTGCTTAATTCTGGAATTGAGGAAGATTCACTTGACATCAGATATTAAAAATTGTGCATTTTTTCTGCAGAAGCATAAAAAAATTCAGTGTTAAGTGGAACTGCAAAATACATGCAAGTCAGTAAAATGGCACCTTATTCCTGAAGACTGTCAAATCTAATATAGGGTGTTAATTAAAGCAGCATTTTCCAAAGCAAATCTTAAAATTCTTCTTGGAAATTACTCTTTTTGAGTTACTAGCTCCATATAGAGGTTTACCCCTCCAAAATTAGAAAAACTGGGACATTCTTGTTCAATATGCTTTATGATAGGACAGTTGGAACATGCATTAGGAACTGATCAGCTATTAAAATCACAATTCTCAGCAGAGATGTTAGCACACACATCTTTTCCATTGTTCCTTATGTCTCCTTTCAGCCCAGGTCTGCGTTTTTTGAGGAAATGTTTGGAAGCCACATGATTTACAAGGCTGTCGGTGCATTGTGCAGCTGTCCCCTGCATACAGCACACAGCTCTGCCAGAGCAGTCCTGGGCACAGCAGGCCGTAATGGTACACCCAGAGAGTGGCACACAAAGAGCACCCTGTCCTTGGAAACTCTGACATTTTGCTCCCAGATTTTGCAAAGTGTGGTGTTCCACTACTGTCTCTACAGCCCTGTGACATCTGTGTGGATTATAAAGTCCCCAAATTCAGCATTTCCGTCCTGCACCCTGCAACTGCCTTGGGAAGGAGAGCTGCTCACAATATGCTGTTTTGCATGTTGGCAAACACGAATCTATCTCTGTAATTTCCCTAAGACACCTGGACTGCTGACCCTCCCGCAGACTCAGGCCGAGCAGCATCCTGGGCTGACAGGTGCAGCAGCAGACTGGGACTGAAGAAAACTAAACTGCACCACAATCTGCCATACAAAAGGGTTCTCCCACTCACCATGGAGCTCTATTCAGTGAATTCACATCAACACTGCTTTTCCAGACTGATGGCTGTGGAGGACAAAGAGCAGCTGGGCACCCTTGAGTTTTGAGCCTCCAGCTATCAGTGTACTCAGCTGCCAAGTTTGTGTCTAGGACTGTCTTGCCTTAATCAGATGGATTCAATCTAGATGAGGTACAAGTCCCAGGTAAAACACAAATCCACCTTTGTGCTCAGATGGTAGAGGTTGAAATACTGCAAGGTGCAGCATACCACCACCTCTGTGTTTTGGTAACATGCAACAAGGAACCTTTTCCCTGCAGAATACCACTTGAGGCAACATCTGTCAACCTTTTGAATTGTTCTGTCCTGTTTCTCCGGGCTAGCAGGGGAGCAGCCCTGAGCGAACCACTGTGACATGGTAAGCCTCAGGTGCCCAGCCTACGGGAAATTCTGCTCTGCCTTACCCTAGCAAGGACATGCTTCATGCATGACGAATAACCTCCTGCAGAGCCCAGTCCTGCTGCCTGAGATGTCTTCTATGAAGAGAAAAATGCTAATTTGTCCTCAACATTCTCAGTAGTGTATCTCCTGCCTCCTTGAGCTAACAGAAGAAAAAAACCTGAGGCCTCAGAAATGCAATGATTCAGACAGTAACAAGCTAGCTTTTAAAGGCTAGAAATTATAAGGTCTCCAGAACTGAACAACCTTGTTTTGCAGAAGGGCAAATGCAATTAAAGCAACGTAAAAACACGTCAAATCTGTCTCCAATCTGTGTCCTTCCTTCTCCCTCTCCAGCTACCCCCGCTTGCCTTCCCACTGCCTTTACCATCCTCCATTCCTCTGAAACAGCCTTTTGAAGTCCTACAGACTTCATTTATATTCAGGAGAGTTTACTCTTTGCTGCGCTCCTGTGACTCCAGCAAACTGCACGTGCAGGTCACATGCAGCTTCACAGATTAGAAACAGGATCCCCCAGTCCGTCTGAACTGGTGTCTGTAAGTGCAGCTGGAAAGAAGAAATAAAGAACAGGACAGCTAAACTGGATTGTTTAGTTTCAGGATTGCCAGCTTCTGATCATGTATTTCATGAAACTGTTACGGTTCTTGCAGATTCTCCAAAAGGTTTCCATTACAGGAGTACAAAAATCACCCAAAGGGATAGAATTATGGAGCTGAAACTGATTATTGTTTTAATTTCTAAAAGCTGGTAAGCTGATGGGATTTTTTAAAAGTCTACTAAGTAGTCATTAAATATGTTTTAATTTAGATTATCAGTATCATTTCTTACATAATCATGGATCTGCTCACATTCATAATAAAGTTTTCTCACTTACTAATTAAAATGCTGACAACTTGCAACAGTGCCAAAATTTTTTTTATTTACCATCAGATAAAGGTAATAATGTTAAGACGTGATTATTCTGTGTAAGAGAAGTAAAATTACTCCCTACATTGTATTTTGCAAGCTATCAAATCTTTTAATCTGTCATTTTTCAGAGATGGAAAACTTACTGCCTCNTCGGGGCGGGCGCTCCGGCCGGGCGGTCACGGCCACCGCATCCTGACGTCAGCGAGCACCGCAGGCGCGATGGGCAGAGCGAGGTGACGTCCCGAGAGCAGGTGCAGCCAGGTGAGCNTTTTTTTAAAGAAAAATAAAGTTTCATTTTATTTTTGACAAATATTTGGAGAGAGAGCTTAGGATGCAGTGCCACAAAGAAGGCATTTGTGTTCACCTCTGGGTTATCTTTCACAGAATTTCCACTAAGCAACACAGTTGAAAAAACCACCTCCCTACAGGGTAGGCCTACAGGGGCTTGTTTACAGGAAACTTTTTCTAGCACCTTTGAGATTTCACAGCACTTGCCTGCTTACATTTTATAAGTTTTTACTATTTGCAATAATAAAACTATTAATAAAATCCCACAACAATGAACACCATTTAAAATTAGGATATGTTTTCATTTTACTAAAACAGCTCACACTGTTAAGTGCAGTTGAAAAGACTGAGATGGATCTCTTACCCAGACAGGACAGTCATGTACCACCAGTCTGACATTTCCAAATACAGAGGCTTGATACTCAGTAAAAACTGGGTTTCCAACGTGACTGGCAGACAAATTGCTGTCGATCTGGGAAATGAAAGCACTTCTCCCAAGATAGCTCCAGATCAGGCTGGGCTGCTGATTGTCCTCAGAAAAACCATCTCTTTCATTCCCAAAAGCTACAATATTAACCGACCTAAAATAAAAATAATAAAGACAAAGTTGTGTTAACAAAGATGAAGGGCAGGGATAAGGGAAAGAAAATAAAATCCCCTTAAATCAAAACTGACATATTAATCCTTCCGAATCCTCTTCCCTCCCTAGATTTTAACACCCTCCTGTAATCAACAGCGAAACACATACATGATCTCAAATCCAACAGCAGGGTGGGAGCAAAGCAGAAAAGAAACCTGGAAAGGCTGCTTGCATTGCGAATCCCCAGCGGGCTTGGCTTGTTATTCCTTGGTGTCCACGCTCAGCCTCGCTGCGGTGACCTCTGGAGCTCTTGCCGCATTCCCTCGGCTGTGGCCGGGCTGGATAACTTGGTGCTGGCTGTTCCGGGCGATGGACTGCAGCCGCACGCCGGAGCTGCTGCAGCAGCACGATCGGCAGCAGTCGCAGTANAGGCGCGATGGGCAGAGCGAGGTGACGTCCCGAGAGCAGGTGCAGCCAGGTGAGCAGGGGCAGGGAAAGGCTCTGGAGCAGAGCCGTGTCCCACCCCGCTTCTGTTCCTGCTTCTGCTGCCGCCGCGCAGGAACAGGACCCGCATCCGCACACCAAAGGACGGTGCCACCACTTGTCTGCACCGGGGGAGAGACCTGGGACTGTCACAGCCGAAGGAAGGAGCAGTGTGAAGATCTTATCTTAAAGTATTTAAACATTTTAATTTTTTTTTTTGCTTTAAATTTATTTTTTCAGTATTAGGCTGATAATTTCTTAAATGCAGTGTAGATTTTTTAGTGTTCATGTGACGTTTAAAGCACTATTTTCGAAAAGGATGATCTCAAATGGTATTAAAACAAACACAAATCACAGAATCACAGAATGGTTTGGGTTGCAAGGGACCTCTGAAGATCATCTAGCCCAAAACTCAGCACAGGGTCACCTACAGAGGTTACACAGGGAATACACCAAATCAATTCTAAAAAGACCATGTTTTCTGTGAGATACCACTGCATACANCTGCATACACTCTAAAAAAAAAAAAAAAAAAGAAACAATATTTTAGGCATACTAGATGATAAACAATACTCTGTTATGTGAACACATGCTGCTGTTAATCCCACGGGCAAGAACTCATTCAAAACAGGACTTGATACGATTATCAATAGAATAATGAATAGAGCTTTGCTTGAAACAATCCATACTTTGAGAAAGGTACTATTCCACTATTTGCAAGTGTAGGAGGTGCCATTTGACGTCACTGCCAAAGTTTTGTACCAATATAGTACTGAAGGGCAAGACCATTTTGATAAAATGTAAGTATTAATACCTGTTAATGAATGCTAATGAATTATTTTTATTTTTATTATAAATTCTACAGGGACTACTGAAATAAAAAAAACCATAAAGAGCAAAACAACAGATAATTTACCAACCTCTTTTCCACACATTTTATCCCATTCCAGCTTCTGCTTTTCAATCTATCTTTGGTCTAGAAAACGAAAAGACAAATGACAAGTGGAGGTTGTGGTTTTGTTTCCTCCTGCAAAGAAAAAAGTTAGAATACATGTTTCTTAGGTAAGTTTAAAAAAGTATCGCAGGAAACCACTGTTTTTTCCCCAGGTGATCCTCCAGCTGTGATGTATCACCTTACACCTCCAAAGCCTCAGTGGTGTCCAAACGTATGATGTTGTGAGTCAACAGAGCACTCCAAATTTTGCAACCATGACTATTTGTGTACTTTTTAAAGGTCACTGAAGCTGCCTTAGAATTCTTAAATTTGCACTTGCAGTGATCTACCCATTGAAAACGAGGAAACTTTTGGGAGAATTCTTCACATCACTAATGAGCCTCACCTGGTATAGCTAAATGCTTTAATAGGTAAATACATAAATAAATGTGCACATGCATGTATGTACAGAAATACGCACACACAGACATATAAGCATATGTTTAAGAAACGTGTATGCATGCACATTATAAATACAACACACGTACACTTGCAGGTGTGGACACACATATAGATAGTTGTAACACCAGTAAAAAACGGACGGGTAAATAAGGCAATACTAATGAGGAGTGACCCAATTAACCCAAACTCCAATTAACATAGTTTATTAATTGCTGCAGACCAAGTCCTGCCCAGGAGTGCCAAGGGCAGGGGTACCAACTGAGATGGAAGGTCGCAGAAAACACTTGTTTTCCTCCCACTCCTTCCTTCAACCACCTGGGGAACTACTTGGGACTGACAAAAGTATCAGCTCTGGCACAGTGTGCAGACTGTGGATGTGAGATTCATCTCAGCTGATGAACAGCACTTGAAGCTTACAGACTAAAACACACTGAACTGTTTAGTAAGTGTTTTCCAGCAATCAGAAGACTGAAAACAATATTTAAAAGCAAGCACTAAAATTGCATGAAAATGCTGTCTGTACTCCTCTCACAGTAAGTCCGTAACCCTGTTTCTGCTTGAATTGCTCAGAGATTGTGCAGTACATTTCAAATAAACAAACAAACAAAACAGGAAAGGAAATGAGTTCACTTTGGCAGGATAATACCACAAACAGGGAAGTTGCTTGGCACCCCTACCCTAGATGCATTCTGCCAATTACACGGGCACTTGCAAGAGAAAGTGGTAAAAGATTGTTTAACTGAGAGGATTACAGAGGATTTCTTGACTGTTCTCTGTTTGGCAATCGGGAAGTTGAATACCCTGTGATCGGCAAACCCTTCAGCCAGCAGGCTTTTGCCATTGCTGCTGACAAACAAAGACTAAACTTCAGAAAAGGGAGTCTTTGACAGGGCCCAGGAAACAGTAGCATATTCGGTCTTGTGTAGTTTGCACTGGAACTATTGTTTTGTTTCAAACCACTTCCGTTGTAGCTTTCCGGTGAGTACCTCAGATAAAGCACTGAAAACAAATACACAGTCGTTAATGACAAAGGGGAGTGATATTTGCCAGTGAAAGGACGTAAGTGCAGGCAAGTCAAGGAGGAGAATTTTTCTCTTGGTTGGAACTGTAGCCTTACTTGCACTGATCCAAGCAGAGCTATCTAGCCTATGCTTTCAGGACAGTGAGGAGATTTTATGTACCTGAAGTCAAAGTCGTTGCCAAACCTGCTCATTAGCTGAATCTGCACATTGCACAAAGCTGCTGCTGCTACTGCTGGTGTGATTAGCTTCAGGTGCAAGAGAAAATGTGTTGTTCCAGAAGAGGTGAATTTCCAGGTGTTTTTCAAAGATAGAAGGTAATTCCAAATAACAGTAATACACTTTGCTGTATAAAGCTGTTTCCTCCTAATACTGCAAAAAATAACTTGTGAAAGGTTTAGCTTTATTGGTGCTTGTCAGACCATGGCTGCTGCAGGATCTGCCAGCCAAGACCCCCTGCTCGGACAAAGCACCAGAAAATAAAAAGGAGGTTTTCTGTTGTTGTAGCCATCTGCCTCATCCCTGTCAACAAAAGCCATTTGTGTGTGGGAAATGAATGGAGGGACAATGTTCAGGACTGGTAGTGTTTTTCACCATAACCATGCCAGAAAAATCATGTAGTGTTGCTCAAACTTGGAAGCAATTTTTTTTAATTTCCACACATAAATCATAGAATGGTTTAGGATAGAAAGGGACCTTAAGCATCACCAAGTTCAGCCCCACGCTGCATATTCAAGTCTGTTTCAGGGGTGGAACAGGTAGTCACAGCCAGAGCCAGATGTCCCTCCAGCCCAACAGGTTTCACTGTTGACTGCTTTCTGGAGGTCACAGGTGGAAGCATCATGAAAAAAGGTCTTGGATTCCAAGGCTTTTGTTGTTGAATGTTGAATCAAGTTGTGGAATGGCTATCCTTGGAGATATTCAAGGTTTCACTGAAGAAGTCCTTGCACAACCTTAGCCCTTTAGACACACTTGGAGAGGAGGCTGGGTTAGATGACCTCCAGAGGTCTCTTCTGACCTGAATTATCCCCTGACTGCACAAATCTCCTTCCTGGAGAGTGACCACTAAGCCCTGTCCCTCACTTCCTCTTCTTACACCAGCTTTCCACTCCAAAACCAATCTCTCATCCAATCTTGTGGCAACTTATTTTCTTTACAAAGTTTAATAAGCTTTGCAAAAAGCTTCTCAAAAGCTTTTTGAAAGTGCAAGAGGATTATTATGCCCACACGACCCTCTTTATTGGCATACTTACCACCCTTCCTCCAGAAGCCAGTGATGCTGAACTTCACTGGAGCCTCTCCAGCAGCTTCCCAACAGACTGTGTTCGTCCCTGGATCTCACTTTGTGTCACAGACTGTGTCATCTCACCAGGAGTGGTAGCTGCTCCTACTGCTTTGGCATTCCCCAGACCCTGCCAGAATAATTTTTGAACATATAGGTGGCCTCCAATGATATACAGACCCCAGACAAAATTACTGGTTTTTTCTTGTGACCATTTCTGACTGTTCTCAAAAATTTTATCTAATCCTGCCAATTTATTAGCATCTGCTTTTATTACTTCTTTTTTTCTAGTCGTAGTGTATCGGATCAAGTAATACCAGTGCAATATTGAAACAAAAATATGAAGTGGGTGGGAAATGGTCTGATGGGAGGAGAAGGAGAAAGAAAACTGTCACTTTTAAATATAAAACCAGATCCAGTTTGTGGCAGAATAGAGCTGTGCAAGCAACTAGTAAGCTATGGGAAGCTGCTAGCCCCGTGAGGGTGAGGTGTGGACAAGAGCCAGGTCTACTGCTGCAGATGTCCCACACAACAACTGCCCTACGAGCTTTCTGCCTTTGGAGGTGAAAAAAACAAGGTCCTGTGCCATGAGGAGGGGACTCATGTGGTGCCTAAATGCCCCAACCTGCTCCAGAGGTGAAGGGCTGAAAGCACAACATGCTGCGGAAGAAGAAACCCCACTCACACTGGTGAAAAACCCCAACAGTAAATGCAGACGTGTACCCTGCAATTCTCATGTCATAATTTAACAAGTGTTACTAATTGCATTAGAATGCAGGTCAAAGGATCAAAAAAAAGGAGTAGTTTATATGTTGTTTCTGCTGCTTTAGAAAGGGAAGCCATCACCACAAGGTGAACGTGGACCAGCATGTCATGCAGAGGAGTATCACCCCCATGCCAGCCTGCCCTGGTTCCCATCCCAAGGCTTTTTGGCTGGGGCTTGTGCTGAGGCTGAGCTTCAGGGAGAGGTGGACATGGAGCAAGCACCACGAAGAATGGGGAAGTGTCACATGATCCTCACTGGGGAGCAGGGAAAGGTCCCTTCTGGGGCAGCCTGGCCACACATGCTGATCAAACGCCCTCAACAGATCTCTGCTGCCTGGGTGTCCTCTCCCACAAGGTACTCAGAAAGGTACTGCCCTGGCCAGAGATGCTACTGATATTTGGGGGCAGGGAAGGGATGGCATACACTCAGCATGTTTTGAAAGTTCTGAGCTATTTTAATCCACCTTATGATCCCCCAGATAAGCACTTAAGACTGAGTGACCCAGCATGTGAATTTTACAGGGAGAAGTGCCTCAAACTACTTAACTTGCTCCTGCAGAAGCTCTGCCCTCTACCTGCTCACACTTTTTTCCAGTAATGTATACGTTTCTAGTTTTTCTTACTAAAATCATGTTCTACTTTTTCTTACTAAAAACAAACAACAGGAGTGCAGATAGCATTCATTAGCTATGGTAAATGAAATTTACCTAATAATGTCAGCAAAACATGTGAGTTAATGTCCATTTTAAGGAGACAAAAGTAAAGGAAAAAGATTATACCTAGATATACAAATACCTGCCATAGACACTATGCATTAAAAAACCAGTTATTAACTTATCAAAGTTGTAAAGTCTCAATGAATCATAGGTAGATCTTCATCAGGAGTAAGTTTTCTGTTTGAAGTTGCCAACTAACTCTTTTAATACAACTGCATTTTTCCAGAATCAAAAGACATAGCACATTGTTAATTAACTTTCATTATACAGATGTTAAACATCTGCCATTGGATGGCCATTTCATATTTTAAAAAAATATTCAAGAAAACCCTTTAATTTACTAAAATTCACAGATCCAGTTCAGTTAGACTCCCAATCATCTGTTTTCTTTTTAATTTATTTTCCTGATTTCTATTTTCTTGTTTCTCTTTCTGTTATGATTTCACCTCTACTTTCTAGGTTTCAGCCTCCTTTTCTGTCTGTAAATACAGAAACAATTATCAATTGTAAATGAAATATAAACAATTTTACCTGTAAATACAGAAACAATTATCAAGGCAGCAAGAGAGGATGAACAGTGTGTGATAACCGAATGTATTTCATGGATTTGAATGTTGTCCTTACTGCTGTCAGAAATTAACTTAATTTTAGCCTTGTAGCCTCTTGCATTATCCTACACTCTTATATTGCTTTTTCCAGAAGGGCAACCCTCTCTCAAGAGGTGTTTGCCTGCTTAGAGCCTTTGCTGCATCATAACTCTGTATGCGGTGTGAGAAATAGCATGTGATAAAAGGACACAAATAAAGGTGTCTTTATAAACGGGGTATTCACGTCCAGCCTCTCATCCACCAGCATCCACCAACATCCATCCTTTTGCAGGGCTGCTTTCAAGGATTTCTTCTCCAGGTCTGTGCTCATGCCTGGGATTGCCCTGACCCAGGTGCAGCAGCAGCACTTGGCCTTGTAGAACCTCATGAGGTTGTCATGGGCCCCACTTCTCAAGTTTGTCCAGGTGCCTCTGGATGGATCCCATCCTTCTGTTGTGCCAGCTGCACGAGCTCAGCTTTGTGTCATCTGCGGAAGTGCTGAGGGTCCACTCAGTCCCACGATCTGCATCATCAATAAGTAGAGAGCATTGGCCCCAAGACACAGCCCTGAGAGACACCACTTGTCACCAGCCTCCACCTGGACACTGGGACATTGACCACAACTCTCGGTCTGCATCCATCCAGGCAATTTCTCATCCATCAAGTAGTCCAACCTTCAGTTGCATGTCTCCCTAATCTGGACATGAGGATGTCGTGTGCCCATGTCAAAGGCCTTACAGAAGTTAAGGTAGATGACACTGGTCAGTTTTCCCTTGTCAGTTGTTGCAGTCACTCCACCACAGAGGGCCACCAGATTGGTCAGTAGTCCCCTGGGTCTTCCTTTCTCCCCTTTTTAAAAATGGGAATGATGCTTCCATTTTTACAGTCACTGGGGACTTTGTCCGACTGCTGTGACTTTTCAACTATTACAAGAATGTCCTGGCAACACCGTCCCTCAGGGTACTGGGATATATCTCACCAGGTCCCATAGACTTGTGCCCATTCTGTTCCACGAGGTGCTCTGGAACCTGGTCTTCCCTGACAGTGGGGGGGACTTCACTTCCCCAACCCCCACCTGCAGCCTCAGGGAGTCAAGAGACACAGAAGCCTGACAGCCACTGAAGTGTGAGGCAAAGAACTCACTGAGTACCTGAGCCTTCCCCATTTCTGCTGTGGCCAGTTCTCTTTTCTCATTTGTCAGGGGGTACAGTCTCCTTGGCCTTTTTTTTCTGACTGATGTCCTTATAGAATCCCTTCTTGTTACTCTTCATGCCCTTTGTCAAACCCTGTTTCATTTTTTGCCTTGGCTTTCCTGATTCCATCCTTACACACCCAAAAAGTATCCCTGTACTTTCCTCTGGTCCAGTCCTTGCTCCCACTGGCAGTGTGTTTCCTCTTACTCCTCAGTTTCAGGAGCACATCCCTGCTTATCTGTGATGGTTTCCTCTCTGCCTTGCTTGATTCCTCGCACATCAGCTCGAAAAGGTCTTCTGCTCCAAGAGAAGTTGCTTTAAAGAGTTGCCAGCTCTGGTCAGGTCCTCTGTTCCTAAGGACAGATCCCTGCATATCTCACCCACTAATTCTTTGAATAGCTGGAAGTTCATTCTGCTGAAGTTTAGGGTCCTGACCCAGCTCCTCACCAGGCCAGTGTTCTTCAGGGTCAGGAGCTCACCCAGGTCAGGGTCATTACAGCCCAGAAGAGAACTAATGCTGGCACTGGTGACAGGATGGCTCCGTCGCCTTCTCCCCGTGAGTGATGCCTGTAGAGCCCTGTGCATGTGCTGAGGGGCACTGGGCCCCTGTGCTGCACAGCAGAGCTCAGAGCGGAGAGTGAGGAGGCCTGGGATCTGCCACGGAGTTCTTTCCACACCCTGCGCAATGCTGTTCCTCACTGGCCCTTGCCAGCAATTTGGGCCAAATTAGAATCATAGCATGTCCTGAGTTGAAAAGGACCCATCAGGATCTCAAAGTCCAACTCCTGGCCCTGCACAGCACAGCCTCACAAATCCCACCATGTCCAAACATTTCTTGAACTCTGTCAGGCTTGGTGCCATGACCACTTCCCTGGGGTGCATGTTGCAGTGCTCCCAGTGCTCCACGCCCCCTGGGTGAAAATACTTTTTCCTGATATCCAAACTAACGCCCCCTGACACAGATCCATGTCATTCCATCAAGAACACCTGAAGCAAAACCCACCCAGAGCCCTTCCCTAGCTGTCTTCTTAACTTTGAGGTTTCTGGTATCCCAAGCCTCAGGCTGTGACAAGGCTCTAGTTCCCCCTTGTCCCTGTCACTGGCCATGGATGTGTCCTCAGCTGACAGACAGGAGAGGCCAGCCACCACCTCCCCTAAGATGTCACCATAGTTTTTAACCATAAACTTTCACCTGCACAGATCAAAGCCTTGGTCGCAGCCTAAGTGTCTGAAAAGTTGTGAAGCAGCCCCCTGCAGAGAAGGCTGTGGATGTGGAGCAGCTCTTTCCAGCAGTTTCCTCACTGGCATAGTGGGGAGAGGGGAGGCTGCCAGGGACTTCTGAGCACCCAAACTCTGTTGGGACAGGAAGGCTGCAGCTGGTTGGTCCAGACACACTTTCTCCATCAGCTCCATCAACTCTTTCAGTGGGAGGCCTCATCCTGCTGGCTGTGCTCAGCAGGTTTGGCCGGGCAGATGGCTGGGTTGCTGGACGTCTCCCTGCTGGTGGCTGCATTGTGGCCAGTGTGTTGGAGAAAAGCCAGCAGACACTTGAGAAAGAGGAGATTGGCCACATCAGCTCTTCAGTCACCTGATGGGAACAGGAACACAGGGTCAACAAGGCAGAAGTTGCCGATGGATTTCCTCAAAACTGGCACGAGGCAGGGGGGAGGCAGCAGCTGATTTACAGGTGCTACAATACCCCTAATTCTAAGGATTCCATTTTTCTGTTGGAACCTGGATTATCACACTCTGAAAAGGATGAACTTCTGAACAAAGACAGGATCTCACAGTTCACCGTGGGCTGCCTCCTGGCAGGCTGAGCTTTGTTTACCAAGAAACCTTGCCTAATATGAATATATGCATAACCATGTACCATAGCTCCTCTTAATCCTAATTAAAATAAGCCTGTGACTAGGGTGCATTCCCAGGCACCACGAAGTCATGCCAATATCCCATCTCAGCAGTAAGCATCACACATGCCCCACATCCAGCAGGATGGGACACAGCTGCAGTCAGCTCAGATGTGCAAGCTGTCAAGTGCTGCTGGGCTAGAAAAGATCTTACAAGGAGTGAAGGAAGCTTATTTTGGAAATTCAGTTCCTCCCTTTTGAAATAAAGGCCTGAATTTTGCTGGTTGTCAGGCAGCTTGGCCTCCACTGTTCCATTTCTCTGGCTGCAAGGAAATTTGGAGATGGGTGATACATGAAAGAACCTGACAGCGATTTTTGTTAGCAGTATCCATTCTTAACTAATGTTTATATTGCTCCTGGCGTATAGAGATGACGTTGCGGAGGATGTCATCCAGGTGTTTAAAGCTAAACACCAGGAGTTTGTAAATGTGAAGTTGCATTTATATTTTTTTTTTAATTTCAGCTGGAACAGCTCTGTCAAAACAACTGATACTCTTCCCATCTGCAGCTCCTATAGAAAGGGACTTGGAGGGGGTATGACACAGACAAAAGAAATTCCTTCCTCTTTTCCCCCACCGTCTCTCATGGGCAATGTGGTTTGTCCTAAGGCTGGAACAGCAGGTGGGAATTGCAGGAGGAACTGCCCGTGCACTCACATAATTAATGTATCCCAGAGATGGGGCAGCAGAGATGTTTGGTTTCGGTGCACATCGGCCTGCAAAGGGGTATAAAATGATGCTGGAGACTGGGCCAGCTGGTCTCATGAAGCTGCAGGCAGCTTCTGAGTGGAACACACATATACACACACCCATACCCCCAAGAGGAACACCTGCAGGGTACATTAAGCAGGAAGCCTGGGGAGCACGTACTTCTGGCCAGAATACAGATAAATCCCCATAAAGTGTCTCCATAGGTGCTTTGTTCCTTTGTTACTGTGCATTTTGCAAGGCCAAGGACTGTAAACCTGTGTTTCCAGCTGAACCTGCTGACAAGAACCCTTTAGACACAGGCTGTCAACCAAATCTGAGGCCTAGTGGACCGAGCCACACCCGCTCTGGGGCGAGTTCCGCAGAGCCAGGTACAGGGAGGGCTTGAGAACTTTCTGACAAACTGCTTGGTACAGGTAAGGAGAGGGTAAATACGTCACAGCTGCAGTCACAGGACAGCCTGTCACCAGTGTGGGAGAGCAAAACTGCTGCCCTGAGCAAGGGGCAGCCATCATGTGCTTCATTGTTTATCTGTCATCTCAGGAAGGGAGGTTAGAACAGTGCTGGTTTTGTCCCATTTGAACTTCAAAAGACAAGAAATCCGATTTGTTTTCTTTAGCCCAAGGGAGCTTTTGGGTTCCTTCTTGTTTCCATTTTGCACTAGGGAGATATGGGGAGACTGTTTGGGTAAATGCCAAAACCACATTTAGTGTTTTTATTGTTTCATTTCCAGTACTTGCACTTTTTAGTAGAAGAGTAATACTCTATACCAAAATTAGGAAACATTTCAAATGTTTATTTCTGCTTCTGTTTCACAGCTATCAGCTACTAAAAAACAACAGAAAAATTAACCAGAGTACCATATCACATAAAATCATAAGATCACAGAATGGTTTGGGTTGGAAGGGACAATTAAAGGGTGTCTAGTTCCAACTCAACTGCCATGGGCAGGGATGTCAGCCACTGGACTGGCCCACATAACGCCCCGTCCATCCTGGACTTGAACATTTCCAGGGATGGGGCAGCCACAGCTTCTCTGGGAGACCTGTGCCAGGGCCTCACTGCCCTCACAGGGAAGAATCTCTTCCCAATGACTGATCTAAACCTGCACCCCGCCAGTCTGAACCAACTGCCCTTGTCCTGTCACTCCAAGCCCCTGTCAAAAGTCACTCTCCAGCTCTCTTCGAGTACCTTTACGGAGTGGAAGGGGCTCTAATGTCTCCCCAGAACCTTTTCTTCTCCAGGCTGAACAACCCCAACTCTCTCAGCCTGTCTCCATAGCAGAGGGGTTCCAGCCTCAGAACATCTCCATGGCCTTCCCTGGACT
>VYXC01004083.1:4380-20540 GCA_013397175.1 Platysteira castanea | reverse complement strand
AAGGTAAAACAACCATAAAAGCTTGCAGATAGTTATTATGCCTAAGAAGTACTGAAGAAAAAGGATTTACCCATGCCTGGACATGCAGTTGCATTTATTCCTTATGATTAAGAGTAAGCCCATGAATAAACACTGATGAATTTTAGCCAGTAAAGGCAATTCTGCAAAATCCTGAGCACTTTTCCACTAGTACGAACACGTCTATGAAGCTTTCAAATAAAACTTCCTATTACTAGTACTCTTCTAAATGTCATACAGACAACAGCATTTTGTTCAGAATTGGTGCTTTCATAAACTGAACTGCATCTTTATTAATTTAAAGAGTCAATTTCTAGTAATGCACTACTTCAAAAAATGTCATTAAAAATACCATCTCAACAGTCAAGGAGCCACTGCAGGCACAGCTGAAGAGCTTGCAATACTCTCCTTTTATATGATCCATGTCTTTCACTAGGACACCATGTCTGTGGTCAGGTTTAACCACAGGTGCAGGTAGCTGGACAAGGAGGGAGGAAAGGGCAGCATTTCTCCATCCTCCTCACGCCACCCAAATCCCTTGGGGCATCAGCTGGGGTAGATGGCAGGAAGGTACCTGCCCCACCTTCCTGCCACCTACCCTGTGGCTTCAAGGGGAGAAGCTGACATATTCATTTTAAAGCAAACAAACAAATAGTAATAAAAACCCCCCAACAAATCACAGAATTGGTTCATACATAACAGCATTTTCTAGCAGATAGTCAAGATGTGATTCATCTAACAGAAGGCAGGCATTTGCATCTGATCATTGGCACTGGCTGGCTGAGTGGTCAGTGAGGGGAGGAGGAGGAATAGGATGATGACAACAAAAGCATTTCTGTGCTGTAGTTCTTATAAAATACAAAACTGAGATAGGTGAGCTCAACAGCATTTTCAAGGTGCTTTTCCCCTGTCGACCACAAAAATCATGTCAAGGAGGCATGATCAGAGGTGGTTCTCTCAATTTTGATGTGGTGAAATTAATTGATGGTGTGCTTTGCTTTTTTTCACTGTGATCAATGGGGCACAAATTTTCCTTTGATTCTTCCCTCTGCCTCACTACTTCTAAACACCTTTGTACAAGCAACAGTGTTGACACAGGCCTAGTTATCCGTGACATACATTAAAAGCAAGCCAGCCTGCTGCACACACAAGAGAAACTTAAAGGTGAAGAGCAGGCATTTCAAACTGAACCTGACAAAGAATGAACTTTGCAAAAAGCCAACAAATCACACAAAAAAAAAAACATGCTGAAGAACCACAGCTGTGCAGGATGGTGTATTTAAAAGACGAGTAGACGTAGCATTTGAGGACATGGTTTAGTGGTGGGCTTGGCAGTGCTGGACTCGATGGCCTTAGAGGTGTTTTCCATCCTTAGTGATTCTGTGATGCTCAGTGTTCACAGCGTGCCTCTGCACCCCACAGGCTGAACAGAAGAACCCACCATGTTCCGGAGGGCAGCAGAGCTCAGAGAGAAACTTCCTTGGAAGGGGTTTTTGGAGCAGGTCTGCGATTGTACAGTGAACACACACAGAAAAATACAACTTTTGCCCCTACACAGAAAGCACTTTTTTTTTTTTTTTTTCCAAATGAACATATAGAAATGTGGTTACAATAAACACATTTTTTAAAAAACTCAAGGTTTACTACATCACATATCATACCAAACAGCTCCCTCTTTAACCAACAGAATCAGGAAGAACAAACTGTACATAACAAATCCTTGCCACATTATTCAATGAACTAATGAGAGGAGTTCAGTGAGAATAATGAAAATAAATAGCTCAATGTACTTAAGGTAGTAATCCACAAATAGGCACAAAAGAGTGCACCGAAATATGCTACAGTTCTGTGCTTCCCTTTGTGGCACTTAATAAACACCTAGAGATCACATAAATACCTTAAAAGTTAAGTATTTCCCTGTAATTTTTACCAAAGGCATTACAAGTATAAACTGTTAAGTATAAAAAGATAACCTTTATACCTGACTATCTACCTTAAACTATGTAGTAAGTTTTAGAAGCTGTAATATACTATATCCCCTCTTAAAATTTAAAATAGTTCTAGCAAAATATCAAATATTATGAGGCACTCTGCTGTAATTAAGTCTTTCTTGAAATGCAAGTGCAAAAAATTATCTCTGCACAAGATCAGTCACATTTCTGTCAATGCAGGGCTTCTTATCTTAGTCATTTCTATGTATTTCAATGCTTTAACATAACATTAATGCTGGAATTTAATTTGGAGACAATCTTCACAACACAGTACATCTTTATTTCCCAACAAATATTCTTCATTGGTGCATTCCCCAGGATTCCACTTCCTGGCCATGACCTACTCTGTGGCTTCTGCGTGGCTTTGTTTTCCCATAGCTAATTCACCACCATTTTTGTACTTCTCAGCAAAATAATCAGAGTCAAAGCTCACAGACAAATCTGGAGGACTCACATAAACGTTTCCATTGTCTATTGTGAGCTTATGAATCCTTTGTTTGACTCCTTTTGATTGCCACTTTGGTGTTGGTGATGGCTCCAGAGGATTTATTCCTTCATACAATCCTTCTCCTGTTTCCAAGGTAATTTTAAACTTATGCCAAGGACAAACAATACAAGCTTGTCCATTGATATCCTGCAGGAAGAAGAAAAGATAGCAAGCCATCTTTCAGGACAAAATGTATGTTTGGTAATTTGGCTGTCTGCTATTATATGTATACAACTAGTCTTTTTTCAATATTATGTTCAGATAAAAGCATTAGAAAAAACCCATTAGAGTTTCCACATGGCTCTATGCCTCTGCATTATTTTTATTTTGCTTACATACCTCTATTTCTCCACGACATAAAGGGCCTCCTTCATCTGAAACATGGAAGAACATCATATTAATTTATGCAGCCGACTTTATGCTTAACTCTAGCAACACTGAAATCACACAGGCAAATATCTTACGGTAGCACCGAGAGTCCAGAGCATGAAATTTCCCCTCGTGGTAGAAAACAACAATTTCTCTGCCATCGACTTTGGCTGTTATTCTTTGGGACTTCTTTATGTCCTCCTCTTTGCCAATGAATACAAGGCCATCTGGCTCCACCTCAGCTCCTCCTGTTCCTGAGCTGTGCAAATCCACATCCTTAAAACACATGTAAAAATAAACGAAAAAAGTCACTTATAAAGCAGTTCGCATTTGGATTTCTGTGGGTAGAGGGAGAAAAAGTTTCAGTGAAAGACTATCAACATGCAGGTGTAGAAAAGCACAAGAGCTTGGTGATAATGTTCATTCAGCATGTTCACTAACAGAACTAACAGGACAGGGAAAAACAGCTGTTGGAAACCTGATACCTGAGGGTGAGGCAAGATAAACTCTCAATCACTATTCCTTTACTCTGCACCTAAACCACCTTCACCTCTCAAAACCCATGTGCAATCAAATACAAAGATGGAAAATGTAAAATACTATACAATTCAGGTACGCAGTGGGTAGCATTATATGTAAATCCAATACTCTTTACATAATATTATGGCTAGAAATAGAGAGTGATTTAAGTTAATGAAAAATTACTCTGCAAAGGGTAGAAAACATTATTCATTAAGAAGCTTTATTCAACCTGACATCTTTAGCAAATGTGCCTGCCTTTCGTTCCCTCCTCTCACATATTTCAAACATATAACAGACTCTCCCTCTCACAACAAAGAATATAAGCAGTTTTATCACAAAAGCAACCTTCCCATTAAATTTACTTAAAATTAGCTACTGTGTTCCAGTTCTCCCCTAATTCCCAGTACAATCTCGCTTCCTCAGAAAAATAAGGCTAAAGCAGACCTTTATAAACACATGAAGGGGAGCCATGGGTTGAGGGGGTTGGGGTCTCTCTGGCTGCAGGGGAGTGCAGAGTCACAGAGAGCTGCACTGTACCTTTGGTCGACACCAGATCACAACAGAGATGAGAAAGCAGATGAAGTAAAGGAGGCTGAGGATGACGAGGTCCAGCATCGCCTCTCTTGACGGTGTCTATCACCACTGCCCTGCCTTGTTCCCATATGTCACAAGGTGCTCGCAGCCCCTCTGAAGTGCGCGCAGGAGGCAGCAGGGCCAGCCCCAGCAGCACCCTGTGGCAGCACGTATGGAGGCTCAGCGCGTCAGAAACCGGCTCTGCCAGGGCTGATAAGAACCTGGGTCACGCTGGGGCTGGCCTGATAACAGAAGAGCAGAGCTTCCAGCTCCTCCTGCTGCTGTCCTCACCGTGAGTCCACGCCAGTGCTACCTGCTCCCAAAACCCTGCTCAGTCACACGTTACGTGATGTGTCCTCAGGATCAGCCACTGCATGTTTCCTCATAAACCACTGGGCTGGGAAGACTGGTTTAAGTGACAGTGTGGCATTTCCGGGACCAGTTGTTAACGGATCTGTACATGGCCAATTGCTAAGACCAACTCCCTGCTTTCCAGTTCAAGGAACTACCACCCAGTCTTACCCAGAAAGTGAAACGTCACTGCCAGACTCACGGGGCGATCCAGTCAGGCATTCACACTCGGTTTTTTCAGGAGGTAAGCAAATTAACCACAAGAACCAGAGTAGGAAATCCCCAGTTTTTGCTATCACCTTTTGGCTGACTCACCCTATAAAGTTTCCAAACTGACAAAGACACTAAAATGCAGAAGCCTGTAGTTAAAAACCCCCTTATTAAGACACCACTAAAAACCCGTGTGTATATAAATACATCCACCTATAGAAACAGAAACACACACACATAGGTATACACACACGTATGTGTGTATGTCCCAATCGGTGTTAGAGTAACACTTGTCACCTAACCTCCAGCTCACTTAGCCATGATATTTTACAGTTAGCTTGGATTTTGCATACATAAATTATCCAGGCTCCCATTCTGAAACCTGACTGAGACCATCAGCACATCGTGGACCCTGAATGGCCTAAACTGCACAAGAAAGCAGTAGCCAACAGCTTCATCTCACAGCAGGTACTTACACACTTATCTACAATCAAACGTAGACTAAGGACTACCTTGGCACATCAGCGGCCCTCCAAAGGAAAACCCTCAAGGCAACTTTCCCCTAGATAAGGAGAATTGGGTCACATCACCCCCCCACAGGTCCCATGACAGAATCCTGAGCTACCGGAGCAGCACCAAGTCATGGAAGTGAGCACAATTCAGTCAGGGAGAGGAAAGGTTATTTCCACGCATATAGACAGTAAGTTAGCCTTCTAACAGTTTTATCCTGATATTTTCCTAAGAGTTTGGCTGCTTTGGTATTTTCTGTGTCACTGCAGACAGCACGGATGGAGTTGTCCCTGCTGCCAAGCGCCACCTGATGGCAACGACGAAGAGGTTTGCGAGCAGCGGAAGGATTCGTTCTCCTGCTGGAAACCGACCTGGATTTGTGAATTGTGGCAATTCACTGCTGTACTCTGCTCTGAATAATTTTCCCTCANAACTTACAGAAGCAAGGAAGATCAGCAGGATGGCAGTTGTTACACAAATTGGCGAGACGTTATTCCCATTCAGAGCCCAAGTTTTTGTCCTCCTTACAAAGCCTTACCAGTATTTTGGTCATATTCATGGATTTTGGGATACCTCATTCAGAAATAAAATTGGCCAGTCCAGGAAATTGCTCTCTTTTTTTTTGTCATGTTGTTTTTGCGGGTTTTTTTGATGGTTGCNTGCTGGAAACCGACCTGGATTTGTGAATTGTGGCAATTCACTGCTGTACTCTGCTCTGAATAATTTTCCCTCATTTTGGTTAAAAGTAAAAATCCCCCCGGCGCCGGGTCCTTGGGCGATCCCCCGCCGCTCTCCCCAGCTCTCCTTGGGGGGACGCTCCTTCGGGGGTGTTAGGGCAGCGGCAGGAATGTTTCCAGGGGGATGCTCCACCGGGGCAGGGCAGCCTGTATGGATATATAGGCACATATNGGTTGCTGTTGTTTAAACCCACTAGAACAGTGTGGATGTGACCATTTAATTTCAAGCAGGCTAGTGAAATCCTTTCATTACTCAACTAATGAGCTGCACAGACTGAGCAGGGGACTGTAACAGGCGCACTGCAATGGGATGAGTATGTTTAAAACACCACTGCTTGTGGCAGAAGTCTTCTAAAACACTGTTAGAGTTATTCCTGCCTGGCATGTTTTAAGGCAGAGCAGTGAAGGAATATTGCTCTGAGACTGAATCCTCCTCATTTAGCTCAGTTGTTTTTTGTGAGATTTTCCCTGCATTTACTGAACCAGCTGATTTTTCCTTTTTTTATCATTTTGACATTACAAATAAAGCCAAACCTTTACTTTTCTGTGATGTAAGAGTTCTATTTCTGTGGGACCGGGCACAAGCAAGCTGCAATGTTTACAGCTGGTGATATATGCGTTATCAAAACCCTCAGCACGCTGATGACAGCTCATGCATACAAAAATGACTGACAAACCAAAGCAGGTGACATCGAAAAATCGGTGGCTGTTTTTTAAGTAATAATGGTGAGGCCTAAACCAACCCCCCTGCAGACAGAAAGACGCTGTAAAGGCACCTCTGACAAGCTTCCCCATCTTGTGCAGGATCACATCTACCTTGGCCCCGTTCCTGACAAATATTTTGAACTTAATTCCAGTGGCAGAGTTTAGATAGCTCAGCAGGCTGTTTTCATGTTTAAACACTTGGAGTTCCTTATTTTTTTTTCTCCAAATTGCTCATCAGAACAACCCTGACTGAAAACCAAAATAATTTCTTTTTCCTGCTCTTGGTGGCAGCATTTTCCATGCTATGAAGCCTTTGTCACTGCAGAGGACTTCTCAAGGTTTCTCTGACAGCTGATACCTAATACAATTCACAGGTGCCTTATTTATATTATTTTCCTCTAAATACTCTCATTTGTTTATGTCCTTCTTAAAACACAAAGTCATGAAACAGAGACAATACCCTGAGCATTCACTGCAGTAAATAAAACAATTGCCTCTTGTGTCTTACAAACAGCACTCCTTTAAATCATACTCACATATGACTCATTTCCTTTTTTACCGCATCATGTGGTTGGCTGTTCTGCTGATATTCTGTTTCAGTTTCTGTAAAATTTCCAGGTATATTGTACTTTTTTTGAACTGTGAAAATGCAGCCTAGACAGTTTTTTGTTCACTGTTTCAGAGTTTTTCCCTTTCCCTTTTATTTTTTTTAACTAATCCATGATTATTTTACCTGATTGATTTCAGATTATTTTTCCAGCTAATCAAAACTCCTTTGGATTTTAGCCTATCCTCAGGAGCACTGGTAGATCTCCCAGTGTGCATTTTCTCATGCTGAACAAGCAAAAAAGTGCACACTCCTGCATTCAGTTACTTCCCCGAGAAATACCAAACAGCACTACACTGAGTTCTTGCAGACCAATTATATTATTTGGGGAAACAGTAAAAAGTAAAAAACAAGAGGTTTAAAACTCATTATGTATGTAAGTATTTATTATAAGTAGTTGGAAGACAAAGCTACTCAGATTTTAGATCCTATTTTCAACTGGATAACTGGTTCAAAATATTTGAGAAGAGACAAACAGGTAAATCTTTTGTTCTGCTTTTAGAAAATCAATGTAAAACAATACAGAAAAGGACTTTTCACTGGATTTTACTGCTAGAAATACAGTTTTACCTCCTGCTCCATGCCCCCTGCAGTTTACACGTGACAGTTCTGAAAGAGCAAGTTCTGCAGTCTGTACTGGAAAGAATGTTTTCCTGATCAGTAGCTTGAAAGATCCCAGATAAACCTCCAACAGTGACTTTATGTAATGTTTAGTTTCAAAAAGATTCCTCTCTTACATGTTTTATCACAGGTCACTTCAAAAATTCCCTATTAACAGTAATTTCCATGCGTGTTTAGGTAATTTAATGTCAGTCTTATTTCTTTGATTCTCTGTCTCATAATGAGTGCCTGCATACACAAGGAGGTAAGAACTACATCCATTATCATATCTTATTATTATATTATGACATATTCTCATGCTTGCCCAGATCAATGGTGCATTTCCTATACAGGTGCATTTCCTTTATCACATTTCTTCCACATGACCCTTCATAATGGAAGTTTCTTTGATAAGCTAATGAACCTGCCACCTTTTCAGGTTTAATATTATTCCTGGATGCATTTGCACTATAATTTCTAGAGTAGACTGTTATGCATGACAGCTAGCAAAGATTATTTGTATCTAAACTGCCTTTTATTAACAACAAATAGTTCTGTGTCTAATAATTCCCTGTAGTTTTGTTGATGACAATAACAGTAATAAGGAAATTGCTTTTGTAAGAATCCCAGTATCTCAAGGAGCTGAAACAATATCACCTTCCACAAGAAAAAGATACATTCAAAATATTCCTACCAACTTCTGCACCAGGGAGGGATCTTGCAAACTCTGAGGAATCCTGGTTTCCAGTCCTAGAGGGTTGGCAACTCCCCTCTGTGCCACAGAAGGCAGAGCCCAAAGCCTTCAGCCCAGATTAATGTACAGTCACCAAGGAGATGCACAGGTCTGGCTCCCAACAAAGAGTGGAGGGAACTGAACAACAACCATAAAAGATGTCAAAAGGCAAGGATGCACCACAGGAAAAGCTGTTATCATCACTTTTGTGTCATTTGTACCATAACAATTAACAGTGATTTCAACAGCAGCAAAACAGAACATCAGAAGTCCTAACACTACACTCAGGGGGAAGGACTTTTGGTGGTATTCACTTTATATATAATCAGTGGAAGTTTCTCCTTCCTGTGCCTACAACGCTACAGGTGCCCTTTGTTCCTGTTAGGATCTTTTTTTTTTTTTCCTCCATAAAATGTGGAAGAGTAATTAAGTGTCTTTTAAGTTATTTTCTCATTCTAACATTGCTAAAAAGATAAGCTTATCTATTCAAGAACCTCATAGTAGAATGCAAGGAAATTTCTTTCAAATCAAGAAATAAAAGTACTGTAAGTTCAGATCAATTTGCATTGTCATTTTTATGTATGAAGATCTTACTGCAAGCTAGGAAGAATTCTGAATGCCCAATTAATTCTTTCTTCTAAACTGTCAATAATATGCTGCTAAGGAAGACTTCAAGAGTAACCTTACTGTTTAGTCTGTGCACAACAGCATTTCATCCATGCCCTAAAATTTTTATCTCCTTCCAGCTCTGCTTTGCCAGTCTGTCCCTTTCACAACTGTTTCCATAATTTCTGCCAACACTTGGTCCTCTTGTTAGATTTTGGGTGAGTTCCTCAGTCCTTTAGTTCCTCTTGTACATGAGTCATGCCACGTTTTACTGCAGTTACTGGGCCTCTGATTGCTTGTTGTGATTACTTTTCAGAGTGCTCTTACTTCATCTTGCAAAAACCTCATAAGCTATCCAGTTATTTGCCTTATAGACTGGTAAGCAACATCTATATGACTTATAACCAGGCCTTTATTCTTTTCCCCCAAAGACCAGCCTATCATCAGCATTTTCTTAAAAAAGTCAGAATACTACCTACCCAGCATGGCATCTATCCCTGCACACACAGCATAATAAAATGCTTTCACTTTACTCACTTCTTGCTCTGACAACTCTCCTGTGCAATTCTTGGTGTGCAATGAGTAATAATCTACTGGATGCACCTCTGCAACTACTTGGGCATTTTAATATCTTCATATGTTACCTGAAGGTAAGAAGAAACTGCATTACCTCAGCAACTAAATTTAACATATTTTAAAAACCCAACCAAACAAGCACAAAACTAAACAAAAAAACCCCACCAGATGTAATTTAAAACCTTCTACCATAAAGTTATAGTTTTCAATCTGTGGTCCAAGAAACACCAGGTGCTAATCTGTTACATGGCACGGCTACCTCCTCCACGTTCTCCCTCTGCTTCCACTGGTATCAAGCTATTTTAGAAGACACCTGTAAAAAAATCAGCTAGAAACAAAGCCTAGGAGGAGAGGAGCCAGATATATGTGCTTTACCAGTTCATGTCTTTTTTTAAGGTGCTGCAGAATAATATCCTAGAATTTTACTCTAGAGAAAGTACAGAAATACTGGCATAGCATCTCATTCAGTGTAGCATAACTATAAAGATTGGGCATTATGTGAGACTACAGAACAATATGGAAATTCACTTAGTCTGGAAAGGTCTTCAGGACAATGCATGACAGGTCTTGACATCTTGATAAGAAGAACTGAATACTTTAGACCAATTTTATAGTACTCTTCTATTTGCTTTTACAGGTGCCAATCCATTTAGTTATAAAGAAGTGTAAGATAATCCTGTTGTTTGTCTGTGGTAATTCAGGGCTATGAAAGAAGCCACATGCCCTGACAAAGTGCCAGCTTGTGCAAAATGCAGAAGACCATCTGCTCAACAACACAAGGTTTCACAAGCATATTGTGTCGGTACTCTGTTCTGTATTACCTCCCCAGTAGACTTACAATTTAATTCAAGTTCTTCATCCATGCACTCAAAAGAGAGATTGATCTTTGCCAATTTCAAAACACACTTGCACTCCAGAAGAATCAGCAAATGGTCACTAAATGGTGGCATTCATCAGTAAATGGTAGTTCACACAACAGGAAGGTGTAAGTGGTGGGAAGGACCTCAGCAACATACGACGTCTATGTATTTTACTGGGTTAAGGATGACAAAAATTTAACAGACATGTTATACCTCTGTCTGTGACTTGAAAAAAAGGAATCCCAGCTTTCCAAGACACATCTAAACTAGCAATTAGCATCTAGAAAATTTTCTTCAATGTCCAAGCTAGATTTTGCTTTTTGCAAATGTTTTCCTCCCATGCTCTCCCTTATCCCCACAAACTTCTCACCATACCTAGAAGAAAAGAACCCACAACCCTATTACAATGACATTCACATCTCTTAACCTTCATCTGTATATCCTGGATCCAAGTATTTCTGGTTTTATTACACATAGAGATTTTACAGTTCTGTAGTGGGAAAGGCCATGAATTGCATAAATTCTGTAAGTTTGTTTGTTTGAAGTAAGCATGATTTATTTTCAAACTTAATATTCAGTTCTTCAGCAGCAGAGAATGCTAATGCCTTTATGCAGTGAAAGATGTTGTAAACCATTTGCATTTTTATGGTAGGTAGTGGCACCTGGAGAGACCACATGTGACGGAATAAAAAACATCTACTTCTTTGGAATTTACTTCTTTGAAAGTTAGCTTTTCATATAATGAGACTTTTCTGTGCTCTAGAAACACTGAAAAGCTACAGCAGCATGCAAGAGGTTAACAGAAAAGAGATATTTCTGTTGTGTCTTACTACTTCGAGGTTCATATGTTCACAATACACCTCAGACAGAATGGTTACATAAAGCATCACTTAACAAGCACCATGCAGACTGTTCTACACCATGAATTTCAGATCAGTACAAACAAAAAAAAAATTACAGCTAAGTATAGCAACAAGTTCCTTCTGTTTAGTATCAGCAAAAAGCCTTCCCAGTACTGTGGGGCTTTAGGAGAACTTGAGGGGTCAGAGGCAAAGAGGTGACATTGGAGCACAGATCTCTGGTCCACATCTGCTTCTTCCCAGCTTCAGCCTCCCTGTCTCTTCCGCTCTGCTATTTCCACACGTCTTCTCTCACTCCACCTTTGTCCTGAAGTAGAGATGTACTAGATATTGGAAGCATCCTTCCACCCCTGCCCAAAGAAAGCATTTTGGTAGAAAAATTGTCCATGTTGTTTCATATGGAAAACTTCACAAATCAACCATCGTCTGTGGAAAGTGGAGAGGGAGGTGCTGACCTCTTCTCCCTGGGATTCATGACAGGACACATGGGAATGGCTCAGACTTGTGTCAGGGGAGGTTCAGACTTGACAGGAGGAAGCATTTCTTTACCAAGAGGGAGGTCAAACACTGGAACAGGCTTCCTTGAGGGGTGTCTGGTGCCCCAAGCCTGTCAGTGCTCCAGAGGCATTTGGACAATGTCTTTAATGTGACTTTAACTTTGGGTCATCCCTGAAGGGGTCAGGGAGTTGGAATTGATGGTTGTTGCATGTCTCTTCCAAATGAAGTGCTCTATTCTATTCTATTCTATTCTACTCTATTCTACTCTCTATTCTAATTCATCAACACACATTTGCGTGGAGGCACTCAGGTAATTTTTCTACCCAATTCGAGGGAATATGGTGGCTAATTGTTGTGTAAAGTGTTGCAAAGTCTTTGGGAATAAAAAGTTAAATAAATCAGACCAGAAAAAGTCTCTTCCCTGCTTGCCTAAGGTGAGTAATTTGAATAGAAGTGAGAAAAACATCATTTTTCCCATTATCAGCTCCACACAAGGTGGATAATGGGTTTGTTTTGGGCATATGCTAGGGCTTTTAATAAAAATTCTCCCAAATAACTGTCTCAGGCTGCTATTCAACTGCAAGAAATACTTATGATCATCCTCATTATTATTATTATTATACCACCAGCATTACCATCACAATTATCCGTCAAAACATCCGATAGCTCAATTGTAGGAGATCCCAAAGGACATGATGGAAAGAAAAATCCAATTTCCAATTATCCTGTTGGAGCTGAAATGCTCTCATTATGATCAGGCCTGTTCTACGACATCTGAGAGACTGAACCCTTGTGAGAGATGCTGTCAGATAAACANAAATAACTATTTGAAACAAAAGCTATATTTAACATAGCGTTCTCCTATATTAAACATTAGACATTAGACATGACATTAGACCTAACATTAGGTGCGTAAGTTTCTGTCTTCATCATTTCCAGAATACAGATCAGAAAATGTAAGCCTTTCTATCAGTTTCATATTCTGCTTTTGTTGTAGCTTAGGAGATGTATTTCCAAATTTACACTTCAGTTTTTATTTATTTGAATTTTCTGTAATAAACTGTGAGAGTACAAAGCCCCTCCACCAAAAATTAAGGAGAGTAAACTTGAAAAATTTACAATCTGTGTTGCTATTGCTTCCATTACACACAATTCCCCAAGGGTAGGCACTAACCATCCAAGTGAGAATTTACAAAGGATACTACACAGAATTAGACCTTGTAAGGTCTCATAGAAAACCTAGAAAACAGTCAGCCGCGCTAAAATTGTGCTCCACAGTAGGAAATAGTTCTTGTAAATTACTGAAATGTTTTAAGATTACGGTTACAATGACCCTGTTTCAAATATTTTAACCCTACAGCACAAGCACTTCATTACCTCACTAGCCATCCTTCCATCACTCTTTATTTCATAGTTAATGTAATTTTCATTACCCTTCAGAATTCATAGCAGGGAGTGGACTCAGAAGAAAAAATTCCCTCCATTTGTTTTCTGGCAGCAAACATTCTTTGATAATAGCGTTGTAGAGAAAATAATTTCATTTGGCATCAGTAGAGCTAGCCATGGCATCCCAGCAGCTGGAATCAGCTCGTACCCAAGTTTGTCAAAAGACTAATTGCCTGATTTGGTACACTACTATAAATGGCAACTGAAAGAAGCACTCAGTAGGACAAGCTGGAAATAAAGCTGTGATCTGCAGGAGGAACTTGAAAACTGGACTTGGAGCTGAAACTCCTTGTGAGAAAGTACACAATTAACATCTCATACTGTCAGCCACATACGCAAAAGTTTATCCAACACAGATGTAGCTTGTTTGAACAACTGTACTCTGCTTTGGTTACTGAGCAGGCAACATGTCTTTTCAGTGAAAGAAGCTCCTTGAACAGGCTGAGAATATGAAAAATCTGTAGCTGTTTCTGGAGTCCCACTCTCCAAGAACTGTGTAGGACTTGCTGTTTTTGAGAGACCGGAGGCAGTACCCTAATTCTGAGCAACATTAGCAAGCACATGTCATCCAGGAACTCAAGCTGCATTGCAAGCAGAGCCTGTCATCACTTGGTTAACCTCAAGAAACAGTTTAGGAGGTGAACTGCCAACCAGCACATCCCAGCAGCAAGCACTGTGAGAAGTACAGAGCCTGGTGTGACACAGGAGTAGAAAACAGGCTGTTCAAGCCACAGGTCACTTCTCTGGAGGCCAGACACAGCCCAGTCTTCTTCCCTGAGAAGAAACCCTTTGTCCCACTTGTCTAAACAGGTGAGAGGCTTCCACAGGAAGCACCACCCACCACTAAGGCAGGTACACTTCAAAATGAAAATTTGATCAGATTTCTGAACAGTCTGCAGGAGTAGAAGCATTTTTTTTTTTCTGGAAAAACAGATAGTTTCAACAGTACCCAACCCCTCCTGTTCTCTACCAGTGAGTCAATCAAAATGGTCAATCTGCCTTTGTAGTAATACCATGGAGATTTTGTTGGATTCCACAATAAGGAGGGCGTGGGTGAGGCAGAGAAACCAAGGCTTTCCCTTCCTGTGAGTAAAGCAGGTCCAGTACCCTGGATGAACAGAGAGAAGAGTGGTGAGAAAATGGTAGAAGATTTGCTGTCTTCAGCTGTTCACAAGGGGATATACTAAGTATTTGGGTATGAAAAAAAAATTTCTTCTACCTGTCTTGATAGATATTGGATTTATTGATACAAATTTATGAATAAATCACTATAATAAAACTACTAGAAATTCATAAAAGCATAGCTATTGGTTCCTGTATCCTTTTAGCTGGGCTTATCTGGAACTGTAATTTTTTTTACAATTAATAAAAGCCTAAGTCAATCAATATGTGAGGCCCAACTTCTTAACTCAGCCCAATTTTTCATCTGTAAGGACAGCAACTATCCATCCCACCCCTAACTCTCTTGGGACACACCACGGCAAGAACAGCAGCGTTTATCGACCTTCCTTTCCCTTCTGCCTTCCAAGCCGACGGGAGAGGGTCCATCCCAGACAGCGGCTCTGTTCCAGGAGCGCTGCGGGTGCCGCACCTGAGCGCGGCTGCAGCGGTGTCTGACCGCTGCCAAGTGCCTGATGCAAGCACATCACCGTCAGCAAAGCCCAGCTCGGTTTGGAGCTCCAGGGTACCAAGCCCCCGGGAAGCCCTCGGGCCACAGCCTTGGCGCTGTCCGCCGGGATGCGGCACTTACCAGGAGCCGCAGGCGGCCCATGAAGAGCAGCGTGTCCTCGGACTACAGCTCCCAGCGTGTCCCGGGGCTGCGGGAACATCTCTCGCCTCTGGAGGCACCGGGCAGATGCTGGCGCGATGTCCCTTGTGGCGGGGGGTGACAGTCCGGTTCAGAGTGGACAGGGGCCGCGGCGGGCTGCTCTGGTGGTGGCCGAGGTGTCTGTGCCTTCTTGGAACGCATATTTCTCTCCAGGAGCTGCTGATCAATGTATGTTGGAGAGATTTTTCCCAATATTTTTCGGGCTCTGACGGAACATTTGAAATTCTCTCTCCTCATTTTTCCTTTTATTACTAATTATCTACTAATTTATTTTACAAATTTATCGCTGGGTCCTTCTGCTACTCTTTATCTTTTGCGTTTCAGCTGCTGAAAGGTTTTTTTTCTTCTTCTTCAGCTGGCCTCTTTTCCTGCCTCTTTCATTGCTGACACTGCCACTGTGGATTCTCAGCCCATTTAGGTAGTTTTGACTGTGGTGTTTCTAAGGCTCATTTGAGGCAAAATAGTTAGATGTGCACCAAAACAGTGCATGGTTATTATGACAGAGTTCAAAAGCATGAATGCCTCTTTGGTGTGTCCTTAAATACTCACACTTTCTGGCTCCCTGGCTGTATTTGGAAATGGGGTTTGCCTTCAGTGTGTGAAGGGAGAGGAGCATCGTGGGCCACACAGTGCCAGCGACAGGCTGGCCATGGAAAAGGCTGTCAAGAAATCCCTGCTCCCCCGGAATCACTCGAGCACGTGTCCAGGGCAAAATGCCTCTTGAACAGAGTTCACTGCTTGGCACTTCCTCTTTAAAAAGACGCTACCTGCAGGATGTCTTCCTAACTGATGTGCCTGTCCTATAGCACATCTCCACCTATTTAAACTGATCTTAAACCTTAACAAAGCTTTCATTCCGGAGTGACTATTTTGTATCATTTAGCTGCTTGGAATATTGACTGAATCCTGCATTGGAGTTAAACTTAAGCACTTTTAAACCATACTATTTTTTTCCAGCAGTTCTTGGTGTGTCTCTATTTTGGGATTCTGCACTGTCTTTAAAGTACTCTCTGTGCAATTATAGTAGGATATAAACAATATTTTGAGTTGAGTATATCTTTTTATAAGAACTG